>CM053145.1:71569063-71686563 GCA_028571685.1 Heterohyrax brucei
GTACTTTAGATGAATATTTGCAGAACAAACTATTTACTCATTGAACAGTGCCCATAGTGTTTTATGACCTTGGTTAACAACCCCATAATATGTCAACACTCTGCCGTCTCAACCTCTGTTTCCCTCTTACCAGCTTTCCTGTCCCATTCTGCTTTCTAGTCCTTGCCCCTGGGCTGGTGTTCATCTTGAGTCTCAGTTTGTTGTGTGGGCCTAAGTGTAATCTTTGGTTGAAAGGCGAACCTCAGGAGGGACCTCATGACAGAGCTAAAAGGCTGTCTGGGTCATACTTTCAGGGTTTCTCCAGTTTCTGTCAGGCCAGTAAGCCTGATCTTTCTGTGAGTTAGAATTTTGTTCTGTGTTTTTCTCCAGCTCTGTCAAGGACTCTTTATTGTGATCCCAGGCAGAACAGTCGGTGATGGTAGTCATCCAATTGTACTGGACTCAGCTTTATGGAGGCTATGATAGATGTGGTCCATCAGTTCTTTGGACTAATGTTTCCCTTGTCTCTAGTTTTCTTCATTCTTTCTTGCTCCTGAAAGGATGAGGTCAGTGGGATAGCATAGATGACCATTCACAGTCTTTTAAGACCCTAGACACTACTCACCAAAGTAGAATGTAGAACATTTTCTTTATAATCTGTGTTACACCAACGGAGTTAGATGTTATCTGAGAACATGGTCTCATCAGCCATCAGCCCAGCAATTCAGTTTCTCAGAGAGTTTCCATGACCTTGCATTACGCATGTTGTACTGGCATTGAGAGTATTGTGTGCTGTATTGCCCTTCAGCAAAGTTACCACTTATCTATTGTCTATTTAGTGTTTTCCCATCTCTGCCTCACCTCTCTTGTAACCATCCAAGATGGTTTCTTTTTATGTGTAAACCTTTCTGTTAGTTTTTACAGTTATATTCTCATATGTTATTGATCCTTTCGTGATTGAAGGACTTCACTCAGTATAATGCCCTCCAGATTCATCCATGTTATGAGGCCCTGCATAAATTTACTTTGTTGTTCTTTATCATTGTATAAGACTCCGTTGTGTGTACATACTAGTTTGTTTATTCATCTGTTGATGGGCATCTAGGTTGTTTCTGTCTTTTGGCTATTGTGAACAATGCTGCAATGAACATGGGTATGTGTTTAGTAATATGATGACTCATTTCTCTAGGGTATATTCCTAGGAGTGGGATTTCTGGATGATACAGTATTTCTATTTCTAACTTTTTAAGGAAATGATCTATTGTGTTCCAAAATGGTTGTATCATTTTGCATTCCCACTAGGAGTGCATAAAAGTTCTGGTCTTCCCACAGCCTCTATAGCATTTATTCCCTTTTTTTTTTGGTTTGTTTGTTTGTGCCTGTAACGCTGAGTGAGATGGTATCTCATTGTGGTTTTGATTTGCATTTCTCTAATGGCTAGTGATCTCAAGCATTTTCTCAGGTGTCAGTCACTTGAATGTTCTGGTGAAGTGTCTGTCTCACTTGCCAATTTTTTATTTTGGTTACTTATCTTTTTGTTTTACAGGTGCTGGATTTTCTGGTAGAGTTTTGAGATTAGACTTTTGTTTGATTTGTAATAGCCATTTTTTCCCCCCTAATCTGTAAGTTCTCTTTTTACTCTTTTGGTGAATTCTTTGCACGAACATAAGTGTTTAATTTTTAGAGAATCTCAGTTATCTAGTTTGTCTTCTGGAGTTTGTATGGTGTTTGTTATGGGTTGTAGCTTGTTAATACTGTGTCTTAGGTCCTCTAGTATGGATCCTATGAACTTTTTAACTTTGGGCTCTATGTTTAGGTTTTTGTTTCATTTTGAATTATTTTCTTTTCTGTTTGGTGTGAGGTATGGGTGATGTTTCAGTTTTTTATGGATGGACATCCAGTTTTGCCAGCATCATTTGTTAAAAAGACCATCTTTTTCCCATATGATGGACTTTGGATCCTTGTCAAAGAACAGGTGATGGCAAGTGGGTAGATTTACATCTGGGTTCTCAATTCTGTTCCATTGGTCAATGTATCTGTTGTATTACCATTACTAGGCTGTTTTGGCTATGGTCACTGTTTAGCAGGGTCTGAGGTCAGGTTGTATGAATCCTGCTACTTTCTTCTCTTCATTAGAGTTTTACTTATTTAGGGCTTCTTCCCTTTCCATATAAAGCTAATGGTAAGTTTTTCTGTGTCTTGAAAAATGTTATTGGTATTTGAATCAGTATGGCATTTTATTTGTAAATCACTTGGGTAGAGTTGCCATTTTCACAATGTTGAATCCATGAGCAAGGCATTTTTCTGTTTATGTAAACCTCCTTTTGGTTTCTTGCCATAGTGTTTTGTAGTTTACTTTGGGTCTTTTACATCCCTGTTTTTATTTATTCCTAAGCATTTTATCTTTTTAGGAGCTTATAAATGGTATCATTTTCCTGATTTCCTTTCATTGTTAGCTTTATTGATGTATAGGGGATCCCACTGATTTTTGCATGTTTATCTTATGTTCTGCTTCTCTGTTGAATCTTTATATTAATTCTAGTAATTTTCTTGTAGAGTCTGTGGCATCTTTGTGGTTTTCTATATGTAGTATCATATTACTAATTTGGATGCCCTCTATTTCTTTTTCTTGCCTTATTTCTGTAGCTAGGACTTACAGCACAGTGTTGAATAGGAATGATGATAAAGGGCATCCTTATTGGTTCCTGTTCTCAAGTGGAATGATTTTAGCCTTCTCATTAAGAATGATATTGGCTGTTGATTTTGCATAGTTGCTCTTTATTATGTGGAGAAATTTCCCTCCTATACCTATTTTATTAACTATTTTATCAGTAATAGATGTTGGACTTTGTCGAACACCTTTTTTTTTTTTTTAAATTTATTTAATATAACTGAGTGAAAATGTACATTCCCGTATAAATTTACATGCCCACCTATATGCAGCTTCCACTGCTCTACCTGTCTGGTGACAGCACATTATTCCTCTCTGCTCCATACATGTCTCATCCTCCCAACAGCCTTCTTTCCCCTCCTCTCCACCCACTCTCCTTCCTCCAGCCAGAGGTCAGCAGGATGATATCCTATAGATGTATAGAACCATAAAGTGCCAAGTCCAATCCATTCGTGTCCAAGGAGTGGACAAGGGCAGCATCAGGGCCAGGGGCCATGTTCTCAGGGGAACCCCGAAACCGCTGGACCATCAATTGAGATCTTTTAGTGGAGATCTCAGGATGCACCCCTTTTTCTTCTTGTGTTGCCAGTGAGACTCAACCTAGTGAGCTCTACTGCGGCTATCACTAGTGGTGGCAGGGCACCATCCGGTTCTTCCAATCCCAAGTCAATGTAGGCACCCACTCATGTGGGTCTCTCTATCTTCTAGGTTATCTTTACCCCATGTCGTTTTGGTTCTCAGTGAGCATCCGTTCCGGCTGAGTTGGGACCATTTGCTGTGCCCTCGGATGGCAGCTTGGCAGCTTTGAAGACCCCAGATGCCACTCACCAATATGGGGTGCAGAGAGCCCTCTTAGCAAAACGCTAGTTGTGCCAATTGGCCTCGATTTCACCTAAGAGCATGGTCCCCTGCCCCCTGCCCCAGCTACTCTATCCTTGCAATATTGGGTTAAGATGGAAGGAGTACTCAAGTTATGCTGAAGTCCACTTAATGTTGTTCTTGTTTCTAATGTGTGCTATTACCGATTTTGCCCAACCAGATTTCTAGCAACTATCTAATCTAAACCCTCCTCCTCTCCCTCCCCCCTCCCTCCCCTCCCTTGCAGCTGTCAAAGAGTCTTCTTCTGTACACAAGTCTGTTTTTGTCGAATACCTTTTCTATATTGAGATGGTCATATGATTTTTTTTCTTTCTTTATATTTGTATGGTGATTCATTTTCTAATGTTGAAACATTCTTGAACACCTGGTATGAATCCTTCTTGGTGGTGGTATATTATTACTATTATTATTTTTTGGTATAATACTGAATTCTATTGGCTAGAATTTTGTTGATGATTTTCACATCTATATTCATGATAGATGTTGGTCTACAGTTTTCTTTTCCTCCCTCTCTCCCTCCCTCCTCCTGGTTTTGGTATCAGGGTTATGCTGGCTTCATAGTTGAATTTGAGAGCATCCTTTCCTTTTCTGTGTTCTGAAATAGTTGGAGTAGTGCTGGTTGAAAATTCTTTGGGTGCTTGATAGAATTCTCCACTGAAGCTGTCTGGGTTAGGGTTTTTTGTTGTTGTTGAGAGTTTTATTTGTTTATTTAATTACTTTTTCAGTGTCTTACTGTGAGTCTGTTCACATTTTTAGCATCACTTTGCATTAGTTTGAGTAGTTTGTGTTAATTTATCCATTTCCTTTAGGTTTCAAATTTGTTGGAGTATAGCCAAACCAAGTGCCATTGAGCATTGGAGTATACTGGTTCATAATATACTGTTATGATTCTTTATATTTCAGTTGGATCTGTAGTAATGCCTTTCCCTCTTACCTCCCCATTTCCTTTCTTATTTGATTTATTTGCTTCCTCTTCCATTTCTTTCCAAGTAACGAGGGTTACTTGTGGCCTCAGATGTATTCTATTCTGGAGAATGTTCCATGTGTGTTGAAAAAGACTGTGTACTTTGCAGCTGTTGAATGAAATATTCTCTCTCTCTGCATATATATGTGTTCTTGTCAGCTTTTTGTTGCCTTTAGGTCTTCTGTATCTTTGCTGAATTTCTTTCTAGATGTTCTGTCCATTACTGAGAGTGGTATGGTGAAGTCTCCTACTATTGTTGTGGAACTGTTGGTTTCTCTTTTCAGTGCTTTTAGAGTTTGATTTATGTATTTTGGAGCTCTGTCATTGGATGTGTAAATATTTATTATAGTTATGCCTTCATAATGAGTCATTCCTTTAATCCTATAATGCCTTTCTTTGTATTTTATAATGGATTCTGTTATAAAGTCTACTTTATTTGAGATTAGTATTGCTATTCTTGCTCCTTTTTGATAGTTGTTTGCCTGGTATTTGTTTTCTGCCCTTTGATTTTTAATAAGTTTATCTAAGGTGTGTCTCTCATAGACATCAGATTGATGAGTCTTTTTTTTTTTTTTTAAATCTCTGTTTACGGGGGTACATTTAAGTGATTTATGTTTGCTGTAATTAATAGTTGTGAGTTTACTACTATCATTTTGTAGTGCTTTCTTTGTGATGCCGAAGCTTTCTTTGTTCTTATTCTTTTATGCTGAATTCCTTTTGTTCATGTGTTTTTTTATTTTTCCGCTTTTGTAGATTTTGTTTTTACTTAGACTATGTTTTTATTTTGTTAAGTAGGTTTGTTAACTTTCTTTGTGGTTACCTTGAAATTTACATTTGTCTTTTAGGTTTGAACTAGTTTTCTATTACTTGGTATGGTCTTCTCCTCTCTATGAAAAAGTTCTATACCTGCACCATTTATCTCCTCTTCTATTGTTCTGATGTTATTGTCATTTACAGATAAACCTCTCTGGTTCTCTGGTGTAAACCTTTTGGTTTGGAATGATCCTTGGGAGTTCATTTCCTGGTTGGTATCTGGATAGTGGTGTCTTACATTCTAGATTCAGGCCATCACCTGATGTTGTATGTTATTAAAGCAAAGGACTCCCTTTAATGATTCTTATAAATTTGCTTTGACTTTTACATATTTCTTTAACTTCTGTTTATTAAAAAATGTCCTAATTTCACTGTCATATTGCACAATATTTTATTCTTGGTTGGCAGTTTCTTTTTTCCAAGATGTTATGTATAGTATTCCATTGCCTTCTTGCCTGCATGGTTTCTGCCAAGTAATCAGCCAGCCAAGTGTCGTCAAGTCAGATCCGAGAAATCAGAGTATAGTCTTATTGTTTCTCTTCTGTATGTGACTTTTCATTTTTTTTTTTAATAACGTTGCTCTCAGGATTCTTCTTTTGTCTTTGGTTTTAGTGAGTGTAATTATGATATGCCTTAATGACTTTCATTTAGAGTCTGCCCTACATGAGATTTGTTGAAGGTTTTGGATGATCTGCTTTTCGTCTTTCATGATATTAGGGAACTTTTCTATCAGCAGTTCTTCAGTGATCCTCTCTGTTTTGCATTTTCTGTCCCTGTCCTGAAACTCTCATCACTCCCCAAATTTTGCATTTTAATTTATTCCACATCATTCTTGGAGTTTCTTTATTTTTCTTTGTTCTTTTTTTCCCTAATTTTCTCTTGAACGAATTGGCATTCGAGTGTTTGTCTTCAGTTTCTCTGATCTTGCCTTTCATTGTTTCAGGACTACTTCTCATTCTTTCTATAATACTATCCATTTCTGAAATCTTGTTGTTTATGGTTTAGATTTCTTTCTTATATGATTGCTAGTTGTGCATTTGTTTACACATTTTATTCCTGTATTATTTTTCTGAATTCTTCCATTGTTTTGTCTGTCTTTTCAATGATTTATTTCCTTCCTTGTACATAAATTAGTCTGTTTTTTTCCCTCACTTTTATCTGCCTTTTGCTGCATTTTCTGAATAGCTCAGAATATTAGATATTTGGATTACCTATCAAGTAGTTCCAGTGCCTTTTTTTCTGCTTGAAAGTCATCTGGTGTTTTATTTTGAATGCATTTTGAAACCTTCATGTCCTTTTTTTTTTTTTTTAATATATTGAATAATCTATGTTGTCTTGGGACATTCAGTAGTTATTTTCTTCATTTATTGATTTTAGATTTGTTTGTTTTGTCCTGCTTTTCTGTTTTATTATGTTAAGTCTGAATAAGCATGGTGTGTGTTCTTTGTAGTTTGCTTGTCTGTAGGTGTGATACTTTTCACCTTCTTATCAATGACCAGGGCCAGTCACTCACCCGTGGTGATTCATGTCAGGCCCAACTGAAGGGGAGGGGCTAGAATAAGTTGTTTGTGGCACGTGCTTGGACTGATGGGGTGGGCTGTATGTCAGTGCAAGGCAGGTTGTAGTAGGCCATGCCTATGTTGCTTGTGGAAGTGAATGTTCAGTGCCTGTTGCAGATATGCAGGAAGAAGAGGCAGGGTGTGATATATGCAGCTAAGTTGGGTACGGGAAAGAAGAGAGGGAGGAGAGAGAAACAAGACTCCTCCCTCAAAAAAAAAATTACTGAGGGAGATTGCCTTTGGAGTGGAGAGTCAAAAAATCAAAAAATGAAGAAAAACAGAAAGGAAAAAAGAAAAAGATAGAGAAAAAATGTCCCGAGGGATCCCACTGTCAACTAGAACAGTTACTGCCAGGTCTTGGGGCATAGCCCATGTAGAAGGTGCAGAGATGGCAGATAGTGTCAAATATTCAGAAGACAAGAAAAGAAGGAAAGTAGAGATAAGAAACTGAGAAATGAAGAAAAACAAAGAGAAAATAAGTAAATAAATAAAAGAAAAAAGAAACGCCCCCAGGGATCCTACCAACTTCCAGGCCTCAGGGTATAGCCCGTCTAGAAGATCAGCTTTCTGATGGGTTCCATAAAAAACTGGAGCTCTGGATGAAACACAGTTGTCTGTTGTAGAAGGGTTTGGGGGAGATGAGCAACAATAACAACAACAACAACAACAACAACAAAAAACAGACAAACCAAGTGCCATTGAGTTGATTCTGACTCATAGCAACACTATAGGACAGAGTAGAACTGCCCCATAGAATTTCCAAGGAGCACTTGGTGGATTTGAACTGCTAACCTTTTGGTCAGGAGCTGTAGCACTTAACCACTATGTCACCAGGGTTTCCAGTTGGGGAGAAGAATATATTGTTATTTTAAACACTTCCTTTTAGGGAAAGTTTTTTTGGAAATGTTGCCTGGTTCATGCCTGTAAATATTACACACATTAAGCTGGATGTTCATTTACCTTAAAAGTCAATTCAAAAATGTGTATTGAAATGCTTTGTGGTGAATCAAGATTCTCAGGAGTTTGCATTCTCACAGCAAAGTCACATATCCCAAAAAAATAACATTTCAATTTTTGAATTTTGTTTTTTAAGCAGAATACTGGATCTGATACATTTAATTTGAATATTTTCATAAGAAGTTATATGAGATAATGCCTCAGCCATTTCGTGATCTGTCACTTAAACATTACTTGTACAAATAATAGGAAAGACCCATAAGATGATGCTTTTCAATTTCAGTTTTAAAAGGATAAGGAATGATGAAATGTATTGAATAGGCAAGTCAAAATACTCTGTATCCAGCATTTCTATAGCAGGAAAAGATTTTGGTTTATTTACAAAATTGTAGTTGCTGTAGAAAAAGGAAACTCTGGTGGTATAGTGGTTAAGTGCTATGAAAAAGTTCATATCCACCAGGTGCTCCTTGGAAGCTCTGTGGTGCAGTTCTACTCTGTCCTGTAGGGTTGCTCTAAGTCAGAATTGACTTGACGGCTTTTTAATAGAAGAAAATGATGGAGGATCCAAATTACATATTGTTCTAAATTTAGTTCTTTGAATAGAGTGATTATTATCACTATTGTACAGGAGGAAGAAGGGCATCAGCCAATATGACAATGTTATGTGAAGTCTTATTTTAAATTGTTTGAAAGATCACCACAGAATCAGATCCTGGGTTTTCAGAGTAAAAGGACATATTAAGAGTCTTTCTACAGAGTTAGGTTTCAGCTATTCAAATCTTTATTTGGATTCTGGCTTAATAGTATACTAACTTTTAACCTTTGATTCTTTTTTTAACTATTCTAAAACTAATGTCTTCATTTTCAAAACTCTTTTAAAAAGGACCAAATGATTACACACACACACACACACACACACACAGTTTCTAAGCTTAAGTCCTCCACAATATTTTTGCTTTACTTTTCTGGAAGTTTTTTTTTCTGTGAAAGATAACCTCAACCAAAGCTCTAAAAAAGGCATTGTCTAAATAAGGTGACATCAGTTCACATGCTACTTCATTGTTGTGAAAATGTATTTAGGTGAATATTACCTAAATATTTGCATGATCACCTCTCAGAATCAGATGCAAAAAATAGCAAGGTCCTCCATTTTCATCTTAAGAAAAAGGTTCTCTTGCTTTTATTGTGTGACATTATGTTCATTTCTGGATCTAGCCATCCTATGGGACAGAGTAGAATGACCCCATAGAGTTTCCTAGGGTGTAATCTTTATGGAAATAGATCACCAGGTCTTCTCTCCCAAAGAGTGGCTGGTGGATTCCATCCCATAGACTTTTGTTTGTCAAGTGAGTGTTTAACTATTACTCAATTAAGGGTCTTTCAAAAAGATTGTAACACGTATTATTAAGGGATGTACTCTGAGATCTCCACTAAATGACTGCAACTGATGGTCCAGGGGCCTCGGAGTTCTCCTGGGAGCAGGCTCCCTGGCCATGATGCTGCCCCTGTCCATAAATCATAATGGAGGTCAGCTTTTCAGACAGCAAGGGATTGGACTTGGTGATGTAAAGTAACCATATAGTGTGGGCACTTTATAGTTCTAGGCATCTATAGGAGGTTGTCCTGTTAACCTCATACTGGAAGAAGGGGAATGGGTGGAGAGGAGAAGATAGGAGACTATTGGGAAGAGAAGATATGTATGGAGCAGAGAGGAAGAGTGTGTTGTCACCATGTAGGGAGAGCAGTGGAAGCTGCATGTAGGTGAGTATGAAAATTTATATGGGAATGTGCATTTTCATTCAATCATAATAAAACAAAACAAAATAAAACAAAAAAACTTTTAATCACATTGTTTTAATGTGAAACTCCAATCAATTGTAGGATTTCTCACAGACTTACCTGTGTTGTGCATAGTGTACTGAGTTTCAGAAATTTGCTAAATACAAACCTCTCACATGTCCAGTATTTTTCCTTCTTATAAATAGCTGCTCTTTTCTTTCTTCCTATGCTTCTATTTATGAGAATATACTTCTAAGTCCACCTCCTTGTATTCAGTTTTAAACAGATTTCGTATGACAAAGAAGTATTATGCTCTTAATGCTTGATGAGCGTATTTGCATGCCAAGAAAAAAGAATGTGATTTTGCCTCATGGATTATTCCATGGCAGTGATGATTTCTGGGTTCCGAGAACTAAGTGTGCCCAGGTGATATAGACCATATTATTTTGTGTCATTAGACATAAAATTCCTCATTCAAAGTCAAAATGCCTCAATCTATCTTGTGTCAGTAACTTTTGAGATAGTTTTTATTCCCTCTTTCTCTGTGTTGATTTTTCTTCTTTTATTTTCTAAATTTATCACACATGTACATTGTTTCCTTTATTTCAGCTCAAGTAATTCATTGGTATGCATTTTTTAGTCTATTTAATCACCTGAAGGATTTTGAGTTTAGATTGCTATAATCATTCCAATAATTATGTCATTTTATATTAGGTAGTTTATCTGAATACAGATTTTTTTGATTAATTGCCTCTTCATCTGCTGGAGAACCTGTTGCAAATACCAGTGCTGAGAATATTGATATCAATAATGTACCAGACTTTTTGTTAAGACTTCATTATTATTCTTTAATGGTCAAAGGATAAAAGAACTGGTTCCCCAGTCTCTTTTGGCTTGAAGATGCTGATGATGTTACTGAAACTTTTTTAGCCCAAACTCTTGGTTTTCCTTGATAACTGCAGAACAGGCAACCTGGTCAAATTCCCCGGTCTTTTGATGTCAATTATATGCTTTTGCTTCAGTGCTTTCTGTAGTCTGTTTTCTTCTTTTTCTGCTCACTCTCCTTCTTCCTTTATTTTTTTCTCTCTGGCTTTGCATTTCTGTCTCCTTTTCTTTTCTGCACTCTAATGCAGATATTATGAATAGTAATTTGAAGTTAGTTTTAAGTTTAGATGTATAAGAGATATGTCTGAATCCTAAGTATTTGATAATGATCTTCAGATGTACTTAAGAGTCTATTAATTTAGACTGCCTTGCATTATCAGTGGCATCAGGTCGTGAAAGATGTCCCTAAATGATTGAGTAGCTGACTTGAAGTGTCTCTAAATGCATAATACCTTTAATTTTCCACTGAGTTCTTGGAAAATTAAATGTCTGAAACTTTAGGTAAAATTACTTTAAATCTTTATACATTTTAAAGAACAGACAGCATTTTCCAATGCAGTTTATATACAGAATTACCTATGTATACATGACTGTGCACATATGAATGTCTCTGTATGTTTGTAATTTCTTTCCTATTTAAAAGTTAATTATAGTAAATACCAAAGTAGAATTAAAACACTGTGAAATATTGAGAAACTAAATCTCTGGAGTTAAATAAGAAACCTTTTAACTATAAGCCCGCAAAAGGATATGTTAGCAATTTTACTTTAAGTGCTGTGTTACAGAGGAAGAAAGACTTGTGTTTTAGTCAGCTAGTGCTGCTCTAACAGAAATACCACAGAGTGGATGGCTTTAACAAAGGAAGATTTATTCTTACCCAGTCTGGCAGGCTACAAGTCCAAATTCAGGATGTCCACTCCAGGGGAAAGTTTTCCCCCTTGTGGGCTCTAGGGAAAAGTCTGGTACTGCATCCATCTTTGTCCGGGAAGCATCTTGGCGCAGGAATCTCAGGTTTGAAGAACGCACTCTTCTGCCGGTGCTACTTTCTTGATGGTGTGAGGTTCTCAATTGTCTGCCTGCTTCCCTTTCCTTTTATCTCTTGTAGGATGAAAGGATTAAGGGTGGGGCAAGCCATACTTCAAGGAAACTCCCTTTACAGTGCAAGCAGGGTGATGATTTTATAAAGGAATTTACAGGCCCACCTTAATCCTTTAACATACAGCACAGCAAAATCTCGAAACGGAGGACAGTCGTAGAATACAGGGAATCGTGGCTCAGGCAAATGGCTACACATATTTGTGGGGGGGACACAATTCAATCCATGACAGCCTGGCAATCTATTTTTCCAAAATCAAACAGTGAAAACCTGTGTATCACAAGAGTCCAGTGCTTGCCCAATCATGAGGCCGACACAGGACTGGGGAGTGTTTTGATCTGTTGAGCATGGGGTCACTAGGAGTCAGAGGTCGCTATGTATTGGGAGTTGACTTAACAGCAACGACACTATGTTATAGCAAAAGTATTTGAGCTATTTGAGTAGATGATTTGTAGAGCCAAAAATTAAGGTTGCTTAATATAATTTTAGTTTCATTTTTATTAAATTTCATAAAATTATTTGATTCCCAAATCAAACAGCATATAAACAATTATGATTTTTAATAGTACAAATGATAACTGATGTCTGAAAGAAGAAACAATAAAGTTTACTAGGATTCCTGTGAAATTGTGTAGACAAGAGCTAAAGTTACATATCTTCTAACTATTCAACTACTGTTTCATGAGCTTTTTTAGTTTTATCTTATAAGCTTTTAAAAATAACCAAATAACACATGCTTAACATAGAAAACTTAGAGAATATAAATGTGTCTAAACATAAAATTTAAAAAACTTTTCATAATGCCATTACACAAAGATAAGTACTGTTTTTTTAGAGTCTGTCTTTTCACTGTTTTTCCATGTAAACAATGTATGTTTTTGCTCACAAAATTGTATACTGTACAAGCTGTTTCGTTGCCTATTTTTAATTAATGTTTTATAGGTATTTCCCATTTGATAAATATTCTTTCCCACATTATTTTTAGTGAAGTAATGATAATCATGCATATATATACCTTGGTTTACTTAACACATTCCTGTTTTCTACATTTAATTTATTTACAGTATTTCACTTTATATTTTGCTATCTATGTGATTATTACTCTTTGATAAATTCTTGGGAGTAGAGTTGTTGGGTCAACTACCCCATTTACTTTTTACTTCTATAATTATGCAGATTATACTACTTCTCTCAGGTCTCTGAGTAGGAAATGAAGTAGTCTAGTTTCCATATTTTCACTTTCTAGATATAGTTCTTAGTAACTTCTCTCTGGTTCATAGACAACACCCATGTTCCATGTCCAGTTTTATTGCTGGGTAAAGCTGCAATTATGTACTAATCTGCTCTCAACGATGCTGTAGAGATCATTGGCCAGGAACTTCCTTCAGTTCTTAATAACTTTATAATTCAAGTTGTGAAAAATACTTCAGAGAAAATATAAACAAACATCTAACATTTTATTTATGAGTGTCATAATAGGCTATAGAAAACTCAGACTTTATGTCTAAAAATAAATCAAGAATATGATAGGCAATTACACAGAGAAAACAAATTTATTCAGAACAAGATAAAGTAGTTTAAATGTATTCATAAAGATAGGAAATAATTGTATGTATATAATAATCCTTATGTAATGTAAGACATATTTCTTTGAAATGTGGATTATTTCTGAGAGATCTTCCCAAGAGGTTCAGATCAGTCTTCCTCAAATTTTAAAGCCTGTGGAGTCCTGAAATTACATCCAGGAGTCTTAATCTTAGAAACGCTATTTTAGATGAACTGGTTGTATTTGTTAGGGGTATAGATTTAATCAGTTTCTGTAGGGATCCAAACTTTGACATTTATTGATACCTTAATTTTTTTTTTTTACCCTTTCTTCATTACCCTTTTCCTTCATTCTTTCCTAGTGCTTTCAATTCCTTATAAATCTGCCCTTCTAAGTATTGACCACCTTTTCTAGTGCAAATTTACCTACATGAACATACATCAGATTGATATTTTCAGCATCATTTCTAACTCTTTAAACTTAGCTATCCCTCTCTTTTACCAGATTGGAATGGGCCGTAATAGCTTCTCTAGGTATTCAGCGAAGACCACCCTTTGTCTTACTCAACAGACTCAGTGCTTCTTACTCTGATATTACTGACACAAAATCTTAAATTTGTACATCCATTTGTAAATGCTTTTTTGGATGGCTGCACATTTTGGCTCTGGTATCCCCCTTAGTAATAGACACGTATTTTAGTTCATGTCTATTTGTTGTCTCTATTTGGTGTTCTTTCTGTCCACCAGTCTCAGCTGAGGGAACTCCACTCATTAGTGGCACTGGCCCTTGTTCCCATAAATGAAAAAACAGTTTGGACAAAAGAAAAAACTATTATAGCAGATCCTGGTTTTATGTAGCCTGAAACTTTTATAATTTGGGGAACATTCTCTAATATAAACAAACAAAAAAAACCTACTGCTGTCAAATTGATTCTGACTCACAGTGACCCTATAGGACAGAGTAGAACTGCTCTATAGAGTTTCCAAGGAGTACCTGGTGGATTTGAACTGCCAACATTTTGGTTTGCAGATGTAGCATGTAACCACTAAGCCACCAGACTTTCCAGGGTCTCTAATGTAAAGAAAATAAAATTATAAATGGAAAATTGTTGTCAGGTGCCATTGAGTCAATTACAACTCATTAGTCCTGTGCTGCGCCCACAATCATTTTTATGCTTAATCCCATTGTTGCAGCCACTGTGTCAATTCATCCTTGTTGAGGGTTTTCCTCTTTGTCACTGGCCCTCTACTAAGCATGATGTCCTTCTCCAGGGACGGATCCCTCCTGACAACATATCCAAAGTATGTAAGATGCAGACTTGCAATTGTTGCTTCCAAGGAGCACTCTAGTTGTACCTCCTCTAGAATGGATCTGTTTGTTCTTTTGGAAGTTCATGGTATGTTCATTTTTCTTCTCCAACACAATTCAAAGGCATCAGTTTTTCTTCTGACTTTTTTGTTCATTGTCCAGCTTTCTCATATGTATGATGAGATTGAAAATACCATGCTTGAGTTAGGCACACATTAGTCTTCAAGGTGACATCATTACTTTTCGACACTTTAAAGAGGTCTCTTGCAACAGATTTTCCCATTGCAATACATCTTTTGATTTCTTGACTGATGCTTCCATAAGCATTTATTGTGAAAAAAAAAAAGAAATCCTTGATAGACTCAGTCCTTCCTCCATTTATCATGATGATGCTTACTAGTCGACTTGTGAGAATTTTTGGTTCCTTGATATTGAGGTGCCACCCATATTGAGGAGATTCTGTCTTTTGTAAAAATCTGATTCTCTGTCTTTCGTGTAGTTTACCATTCTGCCTGAAATAAAAGAGATTCTCAGTTGCTTAAGGAATGAGGTTCGGTTGCAAGGAAATGTGCAGATTGGTCTACTTCAACAATATTTTAGTGCCTTGCCCTGATGCCTGACTCACTCTTCCCAAATTTAATCTTGGATTCTTCCCTAGATGCCAGCTTGCTTTTCCACTGTAACCTGGATTTGGCATTTCTGGATAAATGATAGACAGCTGACCTCAGTCTTCTATTGATTTGGCTTTTGACATCCTCATTACATTCTTTCAAACCTCTGACCCTGCACATTTCTCTTTTTTTCTGTTTCACTGCTTCTATTTTGAAGGAGTCCTGGTGGTGCAATGATTAAGCTCTAGGCTCTTAATCATAAGGTTAGTGGTTTGAATCCACCAGCAACATTATTCAATATGGGCCTAGTGATCTGCTACCCTAAAGGTTACAGCCCAGAAAACTCGGGGAGGCAGCTATACTCTGTCACATGGGATTGCTATGAGTCAAAATCAACTTGATGGTGCTGGTCAACAACACAGTTCTATCTTGTTACTGTCAGCTCATAAGGAACCTACACTGTTACTTAGGTCAGCATAGAAAACTCAAAGAGGATAGTCATGCATAGCTTATCATCCAGGATATATTCTATGAACTAAGATGTTATGTGGTTTGGGCACTGTACAAACATGGTGCTTGGGTAGCTATGGTTCCTTTTCCCCATACTGAATCTCTGGATCCTTATTCCTCAAACTATATGTACAGTGGCCTACTAGTGATGGTAGCTACCGATATATTAATCCAGAAAGCCCCCTTATCTACATGTTTTCGGGCAGGTGTGAGGGATTAGTCCTACCATGGTGTTGCAACTCTTAGCACTTTTATGAACCAAACCCACAGTAGGAAGCTTGCTGAACTTGGGACGAGTGAACATGTGTCATTCAAGAGCTTCATTTCTGATCTGGAACTTTAAAGAATATCAACAACCATGGAGCCGAACACCTTCCTTATAAGATGGTGACACACGGAGGTAGTTTGTCACTCAACACATTCATGAAAGAACAAAGATTAAAATTAGAGACCTTTTATTAGTCATTGTTCTGTAGGAAATAAAGTAAAAAGAATTAACTTACGGGACCATGGATGTTATATGTAGTTGGACTTTGTCTGAATGGACTTTATGTGGTACATGGCTGTAGTTACATTTTAAGCTTACTCTTACAAGGAAGGTTTTCTTACAAGACTGTTATTATCTATCTGTCTTTCTGCATGTTGTTCTATGTTGCTGTAAGGTGCCATTGGGTCAGTTGTCACTTATAGTGACTCTATTTACAACCTAATGAAACAATGTCCAGGTCTTATGCCATCCTCACAGTCATTGCTGTTTGAGTCCAGTGTTGCAGTTACTGTGTCAATAAATCTTGTTGAGTGCTGTCGTGGATTGAATTGTGTCCCCCCAAAAATGTATATGTTGATTTGACTCAGCTAGAGTCCCAATATGGTGCTCTTCCTCCCATGTGTTGTGAGTCCTGCCTCTGTGATGTTATTTATGGAGAATGGGCAGCAGCTGTGTTAGTGAGGCAGGACTCAAGCTGCAAGCTTGTGAGATATAAGGGAAAGAAGTGAGCAGAGAAAGTAGGGAACCTCACACCACCATGAAAGCAGCACCAAGAGCAGAGCATGTCCTTTGGACCTGAGGTTCCTGTGCTGAGCACGTCCTTTAGACCTGAGGTACTTGTGCTGAGATTTTCTCCTTGAATTTGGACACTTGGCCTACCGGACTGGGATGATTTGTCATATTGAGTGGACTTGTAACTCATGAATGGATTTACAACTTACTGGGCTGTGACAATAAAAGTTTCTGCTTGTGAAGCCTTCCACTCATGGTATTTTCTGTTGGAGCAGTACCAGGTGACTAAGACAAGTGTCTTCCTCTTTGTTCGTGACCCTCTATCAAGTATAATATCCTTTTCCAGGGCCTGATCCCTTCTTATAAAATGTCCCAAACATGTAAGACAAAAAGTTGCACCTCACTTCTTCTTCTCTTTTTTTATGATCCTTATTTATTTATGATTGAATGAAAATATACATTCTGATATAAATTTGCATGCCCGTTTATATGCAGTTCCCACAGTTCTCCCTGCCTGGTGACAGCACACTCTTCCTCTCTGCTGCATACATGTCTTATCCTCCCAACAATCTCCTGTCCCCTCCTCTCCACCCACTCGTCTTCCCCCAGTAAGAGGTCAGCAGGACAACATCCTATGGATGCATAGAGCCATAAAGTGCACACATGATATGGTCACTCTGTGTCACCAAGTTCAATCCATTGTAGTCCTAGAGTTGACCTCCATTATGATGTATGGACAGGCCAGCCTCAGGGCCAGGAGCGATGCTCCTGGGGGAACTCCGAGGCCTGTGGACCATCAGTTGTGGTCTTTTAATGGAGATCTCAGGGTGCACCCCTTTTTATTCTGGTGTTGCCAGTGAGACTCAGCTGTGTGAGCTCCATCATGGCTGACACTGTTGGTGGCTGGGCATCTTCTGGTTCTTCCAGTCACAAGCCAGTGCAGTCACCCATTCATGTGAGTCTCTCTGTCTTCTGGGTTCTTTCTCCATGTCATTTTTGTCCTTGGTGATCATCGCTTCCTGCTAAGTTGGGACTATTTGCTGTACCTTCAGATGGCAGTTTGACAGCTTTTAAGACCCAGACACCACTCAATGTGGGGTGCAGAGGGCTGTCTTAGAAAAATGCTAGTTGTGCAAGTTGGCCTCTATTTCCCCTGAGAGCATGGTCCCCGGCCCTGTGCCCCAGCTACTTTGTGCTTGCCTGTTAATATTGATCTTTTTTCTAATGTGTGCTGTCACAGATTTTACCCAGACAAATTTCTATCCATTATCTAATCTAAACCCTCCTCACCTCGCCCTCCGTTCCTACACACTGTTGCAGCCATCAAAGAGTCTTTTCTTCTATGCGTGAGTCCGTTTTTAATTTCTTATCGTAGAGGTCTCATACAATATTTGTCCTTCTGTTGCTGACTTTCACGCAACATAATATCCTCTAATTAAAACCAGGTTATGAGATGTTTCCTGCAATCATTGTTCTTTATCATTGCATAGTGTTCCATTGAGTGTATATGCCATAGTTTACCTATCCATTCCTCTGTTGCTGGGCATCTGGGTTGATTCCATCTTTTTGCTGTTGTGGACTGCTGCAATAAACATTTATGTGCCTGTGTCAACTGGTGTGAATGGCCTGGATTCTGTAGGATATATTTAGAGCAGTGGAATTACTGGGTCGAATGGCATACGTAGATCGAGCTTTTTAAGGAAGCACCTGATTGCTTTCCAAAGAGGTTGCACCATTTTGCAATCCCACCAACAGTGTAGGAGAGTTCCAATTTCTCCATAGCCTCTTCAGCATTTGTTGTTTTGCATTTTTTGACTCATGGCCAACCTTGTTGGGGTAAGCTAGTATCTCATTGTAGTTTTGATTTGACATTCTTTAATAGCTAATGATCATGAGCATGTATGCATGTGTTTTTTGGCTGCCTGGATCTCCTCTTTAGAGAAGTGTGTCTATCTTCTTTGCCCATTGCTTAATTGGGTGATTTATCTTTTTCTTATTGATATTATATCGTACCTTGTAGATTATGGAGATCAGGTGTGGATCTGACATACAGTTTCCAAATATTTTTTCTCATTCCGTAGATGGCCTTTTAATTCTATGAATAGAGTCTCTGGATGAGCAAAAGTGATTCTTAGTAGTTCCCATTTATCTATTTTTTCTTCTGTTTGTGATTTGTTTGACAGATTTGAAGTCTGTCTACAGGTTGTGTATTAAACCTTCCATTGTTTTTCCTACTTTTTCTTGGATGAGTTTTATCATTTAGATTTGATATTTAGATCTTTTATCCCGTTTGAGTTGGTTTTTGTATAAGATATGAGATATGGGTCTTGTTTCAATTTATTGCAGATGGATATCCAATTTTACCAGCACCAGTTGTTGAAGAGACTGATTCTACCCAAGTTTAATGTTTTAGGGACTTTGTTGAATATCAACTGTTCATAGGTGGATGGTGTTGTCTCTGGGGTCTCCATTCTGTTCCATTGATCTATCTGTCTCTTTTTGTACCAGCACCAGGCTGTTTTGACTACTGTGGCAGTGTAATAGGTTCTAAAGTCAGGTAGCGAGAGGCCTTCCAGTGTGTTCTTCTTCTTCAGTAGTGCTTTACTTATCTGGGGCTTCTTCCTTTTCCAAACAAAGTTGATAATTTGTTTCTCCATCTCATTAAAAAAGTCACTGGAATTTGTATTGGAGTTGCATTATATAAGTAGATTGCTTTGGGTAAAATAGACATTTTCACAATGTTAAGTCTTCCTATCCATGAGCAGGGTAGGTTTCTCCACTTCTGTAAGTCTCTCTTAGTTTCTTGTAGTAAGGACTTGTAGTTTTCTTTGTAAAGGTCTGTTATTTCTCTGGTTAGATTTATTCCTAGATAGTTTATCATCTTAGAGGCTATAGTAAATGGCATTGATTTGGTCATTTCTTCATTAATAATCCTGTTGTTTGTATAAAGGAATCCTATTGATTTCCTTATGTTTATCTTGTGTCCTGAGACTTTGTTGAACTCTTCTGTCAGTTTGAGTATTTTCCTTATGTATTCTTTGGGATTCTCTGCATATACAATCATATCATCTACAAATAGGGAGATTTTTAGTTCTTCTTAGCTGATGTAGATGCCCTTTTTTCCTTGGTCTTGTCTAATTGCTCTGGCTAGAACTTCTAGTACAATGTTGAATAGGGGAGGTGAGAGTAGGTATCCTTGTCTAGTTCCTGTTATCAAGGGAAACTGTCTCAGTCTCTCTCCATTCAGGATGACGTAGGCAGTTGGGTTTGTATAAATAGTTTTTATTGCCTTGTGGAATTTACCATCCATTCCTATTTTGCTGAGAGTTTTTAGCATGAATGGGTGTTGGAGTTTATTAAATGCCTTTTCTGCGTCAATAGACAAAATCAAGTGATTCTGGTCTTTTGTGTTGTTTATATAGTTGATCACATTAATTATTTTTCTGATGTTGAACCAGCCTTGCATCCCTGGTATGAATCCACGTTGGTCATAATGAATTATTTTTTTTGCTATGTTGTTGACTTCTATTGGCAAGAATTTCGTTGAAGATTTTTGCATCTAGCTTCATGAGTGATATCAGTCTGTAGTTCCCCTTTTTGGTTGGGTCTTTTCCTGGCTTTCGTACCAGGGTTATGCTGGCTTCCTGGAATGAATTTGGGAGTATTCCATCCCTTTCTATACTGTGAAATAGTTTCAGTAGTATTGAAAATAACTCTTCTCTAAAAGCTTGGTAGAATTCTGCAGTGAAGCCATCTGGGCTTGGGCTTTTTTTGGCTGGAAGTTTTGGGATGACTTTTTCAGTCTCTTCCTTTGTGATGGGTTTACTAAGTTGTTCTGCTTCACCTTGTGATAATTTTGGTAGGTGATATGAATCAAGGAGTTTGTCCATTTCCTCTAGGTTTTCGAATTTGTTAAAATAGTCTTTCATAGTATTCAGCTATGATATTTTTGATTTCTGCTGGATCTGTTGTGACAAATCCCATCTCGTTTCTTATTTGGGTTATTTGTTTCCTTTCCTGTTTTTGTTTAGTAAACTTAGCCAATGATTTATCAATTTTGTTAATCTTTTCAAAAAACCAGCATTTGGTCTTTTTCAATTGTTCTTCTATTCTCTAATTTGTTTAGTTCTGCTCTGATCTTTATGGTCTGTTTTCTTTTGGTGCCTGAGGGGTTCCTCTGTTGTTCTCTCACTACTTGTTCAAGCTGTTAGGGTTAATTCTGTGACTTGTTTTCTTTCTTTCTTCCAGATGTGTGCATTTATGGAGATAAACTGACCCCTGAGCACTGATTTGGCTGTATCCCATAGGTTCTGGTAGGAAGTGTTTGCATTCTCATCGGAATCCATAAATTTCTTTGTTCATCCTTGATTACTTCTGTAACCCATGCCTTTTTGAGCAAGATGTTGTTCAGTTTCCATGAGTTCCATTTTCTATGTTTTTTCTGCTATTAATTTTGACTTTTATGTCTTTATGATCTGAGAAAATGCTTTGCATTATTTTAATGGTATGGATTTGGTTGTGAATTTCTTTATGCCTGAACACGTGGTCTCTTCTGGAGAATGTTCCATGTGCACCAGAGAAGAAGGTGTAGTTGTCCACTGGTGGATAGAAAGTTCTTTATATGTTGGTGAGGTCTAGTTGGTTAACTGTGGCAATAAGGTCTTCTGTGTCTTTATTGAGCTTTTTTTCTAGACGATCTCTCCAATATTGAGAGTGGAGTGTTGAAGTCTCCCACTATTGTTGTGGAGTGATCTATCTCCTTTTTGGGTGTAGTCAGTGTTTCTTCAGTGTGTTTAGGTGCTCTAATATTGGGTGCATAAATATTTAATGTTGTTACATCCTGTTTGTATATTGAGCCTTTCAGCAATAGATAGTGACCATCCTTGTCCATGATGGTGGATTTTACACTAAAATCTATTTTGTCTGAGATCAGAATTGCCACACCTGCTCTTTTTTGTGTATTGTTAGCTTGAAATATATTCTTCCATCCTTTAATTTTCAATTTGCTCATATCTTTAAGTGTAAGTTGAGTTTCTTTAGGCAACATATAGATGGGTCATGTCTTTTGATCTGAGATGTCACTCGATGGCTCTTTACTGGAGCATTCAGTCCATTCACTTTCAATGTAATTATTGATAGGTATGTGTTCACTGCTGCCATTGTGATATGTTTATTTTTATGTTGATGTTTTCTCTGTTGTTCTTATTAATCTGTTCTGCGACCTTCTTTGTGAGTTGCTTTTTCCCCTTTTTCGGGGTTGGTTTTGTAGTTGTTGAGACTCCTGTATTATGTTTCTTGATTTGATATGTTGCATCTTTATTGTGCTTTACTGCTGCTTCTAAGATCCTCCTTAATAAACTATGTGTAAATCCGGTTTCAATTGCTCTCATTCTTACCACCTTCCTCTCCATCTGGAAGGACTGTAATGACTGTAGTACATCCCTCTTTTTAATATGATGACATCGTAGTTTTCATGAAATGATCACTACATTATTCCTTTCACTATTATAGCTTTGATTGAGTTTGGAGCCTTTCTTAACTGAGTAGGATTCTGGGTGATGTGTCCTGAATTTGCTTCTAAAGTATAAAATTAGTGGTTTTGTTCTTCTAAGCCAAGAGAGTCTTTCAATGTTTCTTGTAGTTTTGGTTTGGTTTTTACAAAGTCTCTGAGTTTCTTTTTATCTGCAAATGTCTTAATTTCATTTTCATGTTTGAAAGATAGTTTTGCAGAATCTATAATTCTTGGTTGAAAATGTCTCTCCTTGAATGCTTTGAATGTGTCATGGCTCTGTCTCCGTGCCAGCATTGTTTCTGCTGAGAAATCTGAAGAAAGCCTCTAGGGTTTCTCTCTGAATGTTAGCTTTGGTTTAAGTCTTTCTGCATTTAAGAGTTTCTGCTTATTTTTCATTGTGTTAAGCTTGATTATAATATGTCCTGGAGTCTTTCTTTTGAGATCTGTATTGAGTGGCCTTGGATATTCGTGTTGGAGATCTATATTTTCTTCTTTCATAATTTCTGGGAAGTTTTCTGTTAGGAGCTCAGCAACAATACTCTCTGTGTTCCAAGGTGTCTCGCCCTTTTCAGGAACTGCAATTAATGATGTTGATATTGGTCATATTTTGAAGATTTTTGTTTGTTTTTTCTTTTTGTTGAGGTATAATCCATACTGAAGCCTGTGGTCTTTAATCTTCTTCAGTGTTTCAAATCCTCTGTCAGTAAGAAAGGTTATGACATCTGCATATTGCGTGTTGTTAGTGAATCTTCCTCCCATCCTGCTCCTATATGCCTCTTCATATTGTTTGGCTTGTTGAATTATTTGTTCAGCATACAATTTGAATAGGTATGATGAAAGGGCATAACCTGATATATATCCCTTTCTTGATTTTAAATCATACAGTGTTCCCTCATTTTCTTTGAATAACTGCCTCTTGGTCTATGTACAGGTTCCTCATGAGCAAAATTAGGTCTTCTGGAATTCATATGTACTTGTATGTATATGTGTGTGTGTATATATATGCAAATTTACATATGTATATATAATATTTTACATACAGAAACAGATGCATAAAAACACTGTAAAAATACTGATTATCCATTTTATTCCATGAGCTGTATCTACTACTACAAATAAATATTTCTTACAATCAGAATAGTAACTTATTAACAGGCAGTTGTAGTTGGTTTTCAGTCTCTTAGCACATGATCGTTAGCTGTGATACATTTGAAAAAATTACAAATGGTTCCAAGCAAACATAATAGGATATCCAGAAATAAAGGCATAAAATAATAATACTCAGCAGAATTTGTCAAGTATAAGACATTTATAAAGCATAGTTTATTTCCAATATTTATTTCCAATATTTAATAATAATAATAAAACCAAAACCTACTGCCACTGAGTTGATTCTGACTCATTGTGACTCTATAGGGCAGACTAGAACTGCTCCATAAAGTTTCCAAGGAGCATGTGGCAAATTTGAACTGCTAACCTCTTGGTTAGCAGCTGTAATACTTATGGGCTATGCCACCAGGGTTTCCAGATTTAATTGAGGAACCATTTTTTGAGAGTTACGGCAGTGATTTTTTTAGAACTCCCTGGATTTTTATATTACCTCTTTAAGCAAATTACTTATTGAATACATGTGAAATTTTGATGTGTTCTACTGTTATTGGTATACTGATGAACCTAGTAATTGTCGAGTTTGTTCCGTAGCCAGTTCTTGGTTGAGTGTGGTGCTTTGTCTTTGATTATCAGGCTTTATCCTTAAGCCTTCTAGTTGAGCTATAGAAATGATGTAAAGTGAAGTGCTAGCTGCATATTCTTGAATTTGGTGATTCTCCTATGTTTGGTTTTATGAGCATCTCACATTTTAGCACATCATTGTAGTTTTCACTATTTGGACTTAGTAATCTTGCTCCAGACTATTTTAAGTGGAATGCTCATCTCCACTGAACACTTTTGTTAGAAATTTGTGTCTCTCCCTTTCTACCTTCACTGCAGCCTCTACTGTCTCTTGTCCCCTAACCCCATACTATGCTTTTCATATCCTGCTGTTGTGATTACGGTTGTTTTTTTAGTTGGGGTGAGTTCATTCAGACCCATGGCCACCTCATGTGTGTAGAGTAGAACTGCTTCATAGGGTTTTCAAGGCTGTGACTTTTTGGAAGCAGAGCACCAGGCTGACTTCTGAGGTTCCTCTGGGTGGGTTTGAACCACTAACCTTTTGGGGCTGGTAGTTGAGTACTTAACCTATGTAATGCCCAGAAACAATTACAAACAACTTTATCCTAAGTCATATTGTAAGAAGTGACTGGCTGGGCAGAAAGGTCCAAAATTTTTCTTGACTTTGAAACATGTATTTAAATCTTCTAAGTCTTAAAAATCTTAGAAAAGCTTTAATTTTAAAAAGTCTACATCGATTTGGGACCAGAAGAACTGGATGGTGCCTGGCCACCACCAGTGATAGCTGCGATGGAGTTCACTAAGTTGAGTCTCACTGGCAGCACAAAAATAAAAAGGGGTGCAACCTGAGATCTCCACTAAAAGACCTCAATTCATGGTCCAGTGGTTTCAGGGTTCCCCTGGGAGCATGGCCCCTGGCCCTGATGCTGCCCTTGCCCATAAATCATAGTGAAGGTCCACTCTTTGGATATGAGTGAATTGGACTTGGCGATGCAGAGTGACCATGTACTGGATGCACTTTATGATTCTATACATCTATAGGATATCATCCTGCTGACCTCTAGCTGGAAGAAGGAGAGTGGGTGGAGAGGAGGGGAAAGGAGACTTTTGGGAGGATGAGACATGTATGGAGCAGAGAGGAATAGTGTGTTGTCACCGGGCAGGGAGAGCAGTGAAAGCTGCATATAGGTGGGCATGTAAATTTATACGGGAATGTACATTTTCACTCAGTCATCATCATCATCATCATCATCATCATCATAATAATAATAAATCTGTCATGCTGAGAAGTTTTAACTGAACTTGAGAATGTAAGAACACTGCAAATTTAAGATAACCATCTTAGCTCTCTTTGCTTAGGCAGTCGCAACAACAAAGTGTAACATCCTGGCATTAGAGTAAATGAAGAAGCAGTAAGACAACTGATAGAGGCTCTGCCATTTACTTGGTATGTTACTGAGTAGAAAAGTCCTTCTTTTCTTGGTTCTAAAGTGACACTGTGGCATTTAGCTGTCTCACAGGATCCACTGGGATTTTGAGAACAAAAGTGCTTTAAAAGCAAAATGTGCCACACAGTTATGAGGAATGATGATTATGCATCTGGTCTACATTTGACAGGGAGTATATTGGTAATAATATATTGAAGGTTGGCACCCGAGATCAAAGAGCTCAAATAAATAAGGCTCTGTCCTTCTTTAGACTGGCAAGTTGTAGAAAATGACAAATGTTTTCAAGACAATTGAGTTTGGAAAGGGGCCAAAGCAATGACTGGATAATGTGGTTCTGAGTTGCTGAGACATTGAAATAGAAGGACCAACAGAAATCGCTAGCATAATATATAGCCCTGTGATTTAGGAAGATGATGAGCTGGTCTATACATTAATGTTCATGCTTAGCACATCAAGTAAAGCACTCAATCTGTTGAACTCTGAAAATCAGACTTTTAGTGAAGCTCAAAATATTCCTCTGTAAGTTGCTTGGCTATCTCTTGTCTGTGAAGTGAAGTCAGCCCCAGGTTATGAGTATGGGAAAATTGTGATTTCCTGAAAAGTTTAGTAAGCTGCTGTACCCCTTACAGTCTGAGTATTAAGAATTAGCAACAATATGAAATTTGAATAAATATAATGCATAGTTTGTTAGTGATGAGTGCTGAGACAAAAATAATGAGGAACGAAAATGCTGTAGGAAGTGAATGAGTTTGGGAATTATAATTTTGGATAGGGTAAACAGGAAGAACTCAGTGACAAGTTGACATTGGAGGAAAAGCCTAAAGGATGTTCTTAAGGTCTGTGCATCAATCATGTTTAATTCTTTCCTTTGCTAATTTGATTGGCCCAAGACCTTTGAGGAGGTGGATGGGATGCAGTGACTGTAGAGTTACCTTTTAGCCACATAGTATTATAATCAAATAAAATAATTTAGCATCATTTGCTTTATTATCTCCCCTTTTAGTAATTTCCCAAAGGTGCTGACAGCAAAATGGCTACACTTTTATACCAGGACAAATGGAAGGAACCTGCACACAAGATTTAAGAAAAATGTGTGATGAAAGTACAACTCCTGTTATTATAGAGAGAGAAGGAAGTATAATAATAAACATTATTTGACTTAAAAATTAAATTTCACTGGCATATGTGTGCTTTACTAGTTCAGTGACTGACACATTATAAAAATGAAGTTTCAGAATGCTATTCCAGTTTGTATAATGTTTAGAGGAGGTTCTGGAACAATGTCCCAGTGGTTTCCCCACCAAGAGTGACAAGGCTCTTAAGTTATACTAAAAGCACAGTTATTGTATGATGCTGATTAGATACGTATGTTACTGATTGTTATCTTGCTTTACTTCTCTCTTCAGATTGTATGTAAACTCATGTTCACCTTATGATACAACTATAAAATATACAGTAATATGACAAGTACTATACAATTATACAACTGTTATGCAATTACATGACTACTCCTGTCAAATATTAACAACTTTTCTCATGATGACACATCATAAATTTGATGATCGAGACTGATGTTTCATTGTACTTACTCAAATATCTGTGTTTGCCGTATTTTATCCCATGGTTGGATTATTTATTTATGCATTTACCTTGGAGATTTGCTTCTAGCCCTCCACCTACTTCTTTTTTTCATAAGAATTACTTTGATGTTATTGACTAATATCAATATTAGCTCCTGTGTCTTTAAGTCAAATTTATGGATAAATTGGAACAGGTACATATGCTTCTTATTTAGCCTTATTTTAGCGCAAGGGAGCCCTGGTAGTTCAGTGGTTAAGAACTCAGTTACTAAAGTTCAGCATTTTGCATCCACCAGCTGCTCCTTGGAAACCCTATGGGACAGTTTTAGCCTGGGCTATATAAGGTTAAGTGCTGCATCTGCTAACTAGAAGGATGGCAGTCAAATCCACCAGATGGGCCTTGGAAACTCTATGGGGCAATTCTACTCTGTCCTCTAGGGTTGCTGTAAGTCAGATCTCACTGGATGGCAGTAGGTTTATAAGGTCTCTATGAGTCAGAATCAACTTTATGGAAACTTTTAACAGGTTCAGTGCAACAAAAGGCTTGAAGCCTTTCAAGTGATTTAAAAGCTATTATGTGCAGCAAGTGAAAGTGATTGTGATGAAGCACTTGTTGAATAGAGACTGGTTCATTCATTTCAAAATGAGGGCAAATTTACATAACATTAAAGGGCAATTCCTAGTTGTCACCTAAATCAAAAGTTTATAACCTGGGGACTTAGTGTATCCTCTCTCTGCCTTTGATGGAATAACTCAAGTTTCATATGAATTCTTTCAGGTTTAATATATATGTTGTGTAGATTTAACTTCTTATGACAGTTATTTTTTTCCTTCGTGCTTTCATGGACCCATTTTTATTCCTCTTTTCCTTCTTATTCTTTCCTCTGTTTACCTTTAACACTAGTCTTTCCTCCATCATAATATTTTTCAAACCCTGGTAATTTGATTTCTGTGTAACTGGTTTAAAAAAGAAAAAAGTTTTTTTTGTTGTTGTTCAGATAAGTTTACAGATATAATGTAGAGACTCTTCCCATTATGAATGCTAGAATTCCTAACAGAAGCATCTGGAGGCTCTGTGGTTGATTCTTGGTGAATTAGAGTATTCATTTGATGGCTTATGATGCAGATGAATGACAGAGACAGAGAAGTGTTCTGGAAGAGGAAGCTCTCCCCCCCATGAAGTGAACCAGAAACACAGGGTTAGAGAACACTGGAAGTGTAAGTGACATCTGACATTTATTGAGGGTTTCCTTTCTATATGCCAGAGACTTTCATAAATATTACCTCATTAAACTTTCCTTATAATTTTGAGATTGGTAGTATTATTCCCAACTTTAGTAAGATAAAAATAAAGTGTTAAAGAGTTTAAGTAACGTTCCTGAGGATATACAGCTAGGAACTCGTTGTTAGAGTTGAAGCATAGGGTAGTTTATTTCAATGCCTTAATCTTTACATTGCTTAAGAAAGTATGAACTCAAACTGAAGTGTAAGATAACTCTTACGATTCAGGAGGTCAGTATTCACAGTGATCTCAAAGTTGTTTTTCAGCTCTATCATTCTAATTATTCTAAAAATTTTAGCAAATCTCTGTTGTCATTTTTCCTTTTTTTAAGTTTAGGGGCATTTAGACTTGGGCTTATTCTTTGTCTGCTCTTTACTAGCTAAATGAACTTAGGAGGCTGCTTGACCTCTTTCTTTTTTTTTTTAATTATGATTGGGTGAAAATGTACATTCCCATATAAATTTGCATGATTACCTATATGCAGCTCCCGCTGCTCTCCCTGCCTGGTGACAGCACACTCTTCCTCTCTGCTCCATACATGTCCTATCCTCCCAACTGTCTCCTGTCTCCTCCTCTCCATCTGCTCCCCTTCCTCCAGTATGAGGTCAGCAGGATAACTTCCTATAGGTGCATAGAACCATAAAGTGCCCTCAAAACATGTCATTTCTCATCTCCCTTGCAAGGCTGTTTTCAGTGATCACTAAAGTTATTTATGTGGGTATGCTAGGCTCTCTAAGCATCAGGCCCTTACCTGTAAAATGAAGATGTTCATTTGTCTCATTGGGGAATTATAAGATGAAGAAGAGATAGCAAGTGGGAATGTACCTACTATGATACCACGTATCAGGTAGGTCCGATAGCATTTTCCTTCCTTATCTCCCCCCCCTTTTTTAAAATTACTTTTGTGTCTTATGAATAGGAAGGAAAAGAGAATCTTAAATCCAAGTCATGTACTTTGCAAGTTTAGACAGTGACAGTGTGAAAATGAGAAGTTTATATTAGCAGACATCAAGGGAAGGTTGGTCGGTCTTTTCTTGAAGTTTTTATAATACAATTTTATCTTATGTGCATGTACTCAGAAAACAATACAATTATCTAAGGAGTCATGGACATTGACTTTTACTAACTGGTTAAGTACTCCAGATGAAAGATACTAATTTTCAAAAAAGTACAAAAAATAATTTTACTGTTTTATCATTCAACAAATCAATTAAAAATATAAAGACATAATTTAGACATTAAACTGGGGTAAAAACAGTATCTTCAACAAATGGTGCTGGCAAAATTGGATATCCATCTACAAGAAACTGAAACAAGATCCATATCCTACACCTTATACAAAAACCAACTCCAACTGCATAAAAGACCTAAATATCAAACCTAAAACGATAAAGCTCATCCAAGAAAAGGTAGCAACAACAATGGAAGTTTTAATACACAATATGAACAGACTCCAAAATCTGTCAAACAAACCACAATCATCAGAAGAGAAAATAGATGAATGGGATCTATTAAGAATTAAACACTTTGGCTCATCTGAAGGCTTTATTAATAGAATTAAAAGAACACCTACAGAATGGGAAAAAATATTTGGCAACTCTATGTCAGACTGACGCCTGATTTCCATAATCTATAAGGATCGCCATGAGTCGGATCCGACTCGACGGCACTTGGCTTTATAAGATACTACAAAATATCAACAAGAAGAAAATAAATCATTCAATTAAGCAATGGGCAAAGGAGATGGACAGACATTTCACTAAAGAAGAGATCCAGGCAGCCAAAAAACACATGCGGACATGTTCACGATCTTTAGTTATTAAAGAAATTCAAATCAAGATGACAATGAGATACCATCTCACCCCAACAAGATTGGCCATGATCCAAAAAACACAAAACAACAAATGTTGGAGAGGCTGTGGAGAAAGTGGAACCCTCCTACATTGTTGGTGGGGTTGCAAAATGGTCCAGCCTCTTTGGAAAGCAATCTAGCACTTCCTTAAAAAAATAGATATTGATATACCATTTGACCCAGTAATTCCGCTACTTGGAATATATCCTACAGAATCAAGGCCTTTCACACCAACGGACACATGTGCCAGAATATTTATCACAGCACAGTCCACGATAGCAAAAAGATGGAATCAACCCAGATGCCCAACAACAGAAGAATGGATAGGTAAACTATGGTATATATACTCAATGGAGCACTACGCAATGATAAAGAACAACGATGACTTCAGGGAACATCTCATGACCTGGTTTCAGCTGGAAGACATTATGTTGAGTGAAAGTAGTCAGCGACAAAAAGACAAACATTGTATGAGACCTCTACGATAAGATCTCAAAAACAGACTTGTGTATAAAAGACTCTTTGACAGCTGCAAGGAAGGGGAAGGAGGGAGGGAGGGAGGGAGGGGGGGTTTAGTTTAGATAGTTGCTAGGTATCTGATTGGGTGAAATTGGTGATAGCACACATTAGAAACAAGAACAATATTAAGTGGACTTAAACATAACATGAGTACTCCTTCCATCTTAACCCAATATTGCAAAGATAGAGTAGCTGGGGCAGGGGCCGGGGGACCATGCTCTTAGGCGAAAGCGAGGCCAATTGGCACAACTAGCATTTTGCTAAGAGGGCTCTCTGCACCCCACGTTGGTGAGTGGCATCTGGAGTCTTAAAAGCTGCCAAGCTGCCATCCGAGGACACAGCAAATGGTCCCAACTCAGCAGGAATGGATACTCACCGAGGACCAAAATGACATGGAGAAAAGACAACCCAGAAGACAAAGAGACCCACATCACTGGATGCCTACATCGACTTGGGACTGGAAGAACCGGATGGTGCCCAGCCACCACCAGGGATAGCCACGATGGAGTTCACTAAGTTGAGTCTCACTGGCAACACAAGAATAAAAAGGGGTGCACCCTGAGATCCCCACTAAAAGACCTCAATTGATGGTCCAGTGGTTTTGGGGTTCCCTTGGGAGCATGGCTCCTCGCCCTGATGCTGCCCTTGACCATAAATCATAACGAAGGTCCACGCTTCGGACAGGAATGGATTGGACTTGGCGATGCAGTGACCATATATTGGATGCACTTTATGGTTCTGTACATCTATAGGATGTTATCCTGCTGACCTCTGGGTGGAGGAAGGAGAGGGGGTGGAGAGGAGGGAAAAAAGAGACTGTTGGGAGAATGAGACATGTATGGAGCAGAGAGGAATAGTGTGCTGTCACCAGGCAGGGAGAGCAGTGGAACCTGCATATAGGTGGGTATGTAAATTTATACGGGAATGTACATTTTCACTCAGTTATATTAAATAAAAAATTAAAAATATATATATAAAGACACATAATTTATTTTTATTTCTAGAAAACCTCCATATGCATAGTTAAAAAATCCGTTATTCCCGATGGGCTCATGTTAAAATCAGCAGTCTGTACTCTACTCCTTCCCATTGTTAGCCTCACTCCCTAAAGGTAACTTCTTTTAACATTTTATTTTTTTCTGGTGTTATTCTCCCTATCTGTGAGTAGTATGTTTATACTACTGTGCCATGATTTATCAGTATTGGACATCATCTGTTCATTTTCTACTGTGATGAATTGTACTTATACCAGTGTCCTTTCACCTGTTTTGAAAGCTATATCTTTAATTTAAATTCCTCTGTTGTTTTCCTTTCTGTCTTTGAATAATACACTTTAACCTCTAAATTCACCTTCCATCAACTTTTAACAGTTATCTCTCAACTCTTCAATTTGTGAGATAAGAATATCAGAGCTTCTTGTTTATTTTAGTTCTCCTGCTTGCACTTCCCAACTTTGATACATTTAAACTTTACTTACACAGTGCCAATGCTGATAACACATTCTGTTTTTTAATAATAATTAAATAGATGATACTTGTCTATATATTGATTTCAAAGTTGAAAACCAACAAATGGTATTTAAACATTTCTAAATATGCAAATATCATTCACTGCAGAGTCAGGTATAATTATATTTCCTTCTCTACATTTCCAGTGTGTGACCTCTGTATAACACAAAGGAAATATACCTAGAGTTAAATTCATGTGGATTTTTCTTTGTATAGTCCACAATATTGTGCCACATTTTAGTTTGTTTTATATTCAGGTACTGACTTTTTTCTACAGATGTTTTTCTCTCCCCTTTCCTGTTGGTTGTGTTTTTCTCTTTTTCCTTTATTGAAAGAAAATTATAACCGCTTAATTATTTACCTTCATTTTTATCTAATATTTTACACTGTCTGCTTGGAATCCATTTCATTCTTCTTTAATATTTTCTTAGAGACATACAAAGTTGTGTTCAAATATGAACCAAGTTCTTTCTAGATCTCTTGCACATCTGTCATTCTGAGGATTTTATTTCATAGAATCCTGAGTTTTTCCATTATTTTCTCATGGTATACACCTTTCTCTTTCTTAGTTTTTAATCTTCATTTTGCTAGCATGCATCCTTAAAATAATTTTCTTGGGAAGAATGCATATGAGTCTATACAAGTATAAAAGACTTAATAATGGAAACCAGGACAAACCAAACCCACTGCTGTCAAGTCCATTCCAACTCATAGTGACCCCATAGGTCAGAGCATAACTGTCCTATACAGTTTCCAAGGAGTGCCTAGTGCATCTAAACTGCTGACCTTCTGGTTAGCAGCTGTAGCACTTAACCGGTACACCACCAAGGTTTCCTAATAATGAGAAGCACACATACAAATTATGTATGTGTGTGTGTGTGTGAGAGAGAGAGAGAGAGAGAAAGAGAGTGATAAATATGATAAAATTTGAGATTTTGGATGAAGGCTGTATAAGAATTTTTTGCACTTGTTGCAATGATTCTGCAAGTATGATACTATAACCAAAATAAAAAAAGTTTTTAAAAGATTATCTTATTTTACTCTTGCAATTTATAGATAGATGGATAGTTTCAGTATGAAATTCAAAATTTGTTTTCCTCAGAAACAAATGGCTTTAATGTGCTGTCCTATAACAGTTATTGAGGCTAGTCTAATGTTTATTCCTTTGTTGAGTAAACCTTGAATTCTACACCCATAAGTTTCACTTATTTTCTACTTACTTGTTGAGTTCTTCAGTACATCTTGATGCTGTTTGTAGGCATTTGTTGTGAATCTCTGCAAGACAGGTACAGATTCCTTGCAATTTTGAAGTTCACATTCTAGCAGAGTTGGGAGGGGCTGACAATAAATAAACAAATAATGCGGTTTGTTAGAAGTTGATAAATACTATGGGAAAAAAGTAGAGAAAGTTAAGATGATCAATACTGGAATAAGGGTGAGTTACAGTATTAAATGTGATAGTCAAGATAGGCATCATAGAGAATGTGAAAACTGAGTAGTCTTAAAGTAGGTACAGGAATTAGGTGAAGAGAATTCCAAGAAGAGTGAATGATCAGTCAAAACATGCTACCTTCTTGTAGGAAAAGCAGAGAGGACAGTGAGGCTTGAGTGAAGTAATAAGAGGGACAACAATAGTGTGCAAAATATGAGGAGGAATGAGAATGGAAAGCCAAATCTTCTGGGTTCTTATTGGTCATCTTAATAACTTTGGCTTTTGTCCTGAGTGAAATAGGAGTAATTGCAAGGTGTTAAACAGAGAAGTGACATGGTCTCCCATAATTTAAAAGAATCAATTCTGGCTGCTGTATGGAATATTTCATAGAGATCAAGAGTAAAAACAAGGAGACTGGGAAGAAGCCCATGGCATATTGCAGGTAGAAAATAGTGGTGGGTCAGACTACAGTGGCAGTAATGGAAGTAGTAAGAAGTACTAGGATTCTGAATATATTTTGAAAATAGAGCCAAAAATATTTCTGGATAGCTTGGTCTGACATGCAAAAGAATGCAAAAATCATGAAAGTCTTCAAGGCTTTTATTATGAGCAATGGCAAGAACTGGTTGAACTGAAGGAGGCTTTAAGAGGGGCAAGTATGGAGGTGGAGAAAATCTGACATTCAAGTTTATATAGATTGAGTTTAGAACTCCTATTAGCTAAGTGGAGAAATTAAATATATAGTTGGGTATACCTGGCCAAATTATCATTCAAGAACAATATGAGATGTCTGAAACTAATTTTTATTCCTTTCTTGCTACCCTGTTTTCATCTCTGCAATCTTGAATCATGTCCATTTTGTTTTTGTTACCAGTTTATGCCAAAGTGATTCAGAGACTTGGTGATACCATGTGTGTAGCGTAGAACTATTATATAGTGTTTCCAAGGCTATGACCTTTTGGAAGTAGATTGCCAGGCCTGTCTTCAGAAGTGCTTCTGTGTGGGTTTGAACTGACAGCCTTTCAGCTGTTGCACAGTTTCAGGATGATAAGTGAATTTATTAACCTTTGTGAATCATCATCAGAAGTAAATTTTGAAACATAATCTCACCTATCTCAAACCAAAAGGTCTATGCCATCGTGCTTTTCAGAATGAATAGCAGAAATGAATTAACTGGGTCTTTTAGGGCATCTTTTACTAAAAGTTCCTTGTTACACATGAAAAATTATTCTATGGTCAACATTTATATCACTGGCAAGAGTTCTGATTACTGTTGTTATAATGCGACTACAATGATACAACTTAATTTGACAGAAACCACTGATCTGTACCAATTATTTGATTTTTTTTATATAAGTAGTTCAGCAAGGACTTCCTAGTATATACTCACTTACCTTTAATTTCTGAGATGTAATACATGTAATACATTGTCTATGTCCTTAGTGTTTCATTTATTATAATTAATAGATATTTATTTTTGCTGCCCAAAACAAAAACACCAGTAGCTATCTGACTCTAATGGTCATTTCCTTCCTGTGGCCCTTGACACAAATTCTGTATACCACACCATTATGCTTGTCCATTTATTTCATAGCTACAAGGAGGGACACATACAATTTTTGTTTAACCACAGATGTTGATTTCTTTGTTGTTGCTTTGATGCATACATCTGCCTGGTACATCATTGGTGGGTAAATATTTTACTGAAGTTAGTTGTGGACCCTTAAAATATAAATGATATATGCACATCAATTTGCCTTTTCTCTCCTTGTGTAAATTTTTTGAATATTTAACACTTAGAAGTATGAAGTATACCTACATAACTTCTAAATCATTTATGACTAAAAATTGACATCTAAAAGATTTTAGCACTCAGAAGAAATAATACAGTGTGGAAATTTTGATAGGAATGTATCTTGGGTTAGGCAAATAGGCTCAGTTTTCAACAAGTCATCTAGGTTAGTACCATATGAAGCTGAAAGATCCCTGAGAAAATATGGAGGGGAAAGATTTGAGGAACAGTCCAGATGTAACTGTTACCATGCACAGTAGTTTACATATTTCACTGAAAGTTCAAGAAGAAGCAATATTAATTTTGTTTTCAAAGTAAGGACACCAAGGCTCAAATGGCTAAGCAATTATCTAAATTACCATAGTAAAAAAGTGGGAGAGCTGAGATTCAAATGCCAGCTTGTATTCTATGTCGTCCTGCCTCTCAATTCTCTCATTTTAGAAGCAAGGAAATTGTTCAGAGTTTAGTAAGTTATCAAGGGCAGGTACCAGAGCTGGGTTTAGAGCCTCAAGTTTCTCCAGGCTTTTTTGCTGTCTTCTACTTGTTTTTCTTTCCCTAAAAAGCTTCATAATTCATGATACTTAGAATTTGACTTATTTTGAAATTATAGGAAGTTTCACAATTATGGTCTTTCTTGGAAAGAAATGGTCTTGGCTTTAAAAGAGTAAGTGAAATTGCTGAACAACTAACTTTGTTAAAATAATCTTTGGCTGTTTCATGTGACTCTTTTCTCGTTGATGAAAAGTAAGGCTTGTCTCATGCTTTGTAAGATCTACTGCTACCCAGAGCCATTTAGACAGGAAACTGAGGACAGGAGGGGTTAAGTGATTCCCCCAAGGTAACACAGCTGCTTAATAAGTGATGGGCTGCCATAAAAAGAAGAGATCAGTGGTAACTTGTAATAGCAGCAGAAACTTTCTGGTGAAATCATTTCCAACTTTAAGTAGGGGTATTATTTATTCATTTAATCCAAAAATATCTATTAAATGTCAGCTGCATGCCAGATACTGCCATACTGAAGTCTAAGGATGTAAAATTGGATGAAGTAGAATCCCTGAATTTGAGAAACTCAGTATATAGTCACAGTGGGAATAAATTATAGTTCTGAAGCCAGTTTCAGACAAAATGCAAAATTAGTATCAGCTACCAGCATCCTCCCTCAAAATCCACTATGGATAGGAAGACAGCTGTTTGAACTGTTAGTGATAAGCGGTGGTTGTATTCTGGGCCAAGGGTTATCTAGCGAAGCCATGGGAAAGAAAGCAGTTTGATTCTGCACTTGCTTCTCCTCTGTCTTTGCATTGGGACACCCATTGCCTCACACTTTACCATGAGGATTGGCAGCTAGGCTCATTCTGCTAGTTCCCATATCCTTGGGGGCAAATTGATTAGTCTTGGATGGTGCTTAGATACTGACATAAGGAATGTGAGCTCATAGCCAAAGTAACGAGACATCTGAGGAGCACAACTGCTTGAGAAAGAACAAAGGTAACAAGTATAAATTACAAGACATGCAAATGGATTAGATAGCATGTAAATCAGAGCCTTCAGAATAGGAGGACAAGAATTTCAGAGAAGTACCAGAAAGAATAAAGATACTGGAATTAGAAAAGGAAATAAATTTAAAAGAGCCAAATATTTTGTATAAGAAATATAATCTTTGAAATAAATAACATAGCAGATAGAATAAAATGAATACAACTGAAGGATTTAGAGAGTTTGGAAAAAAAAAAAAAAAAAGGAATTCCTCCACAAGGAAGCAAGAAAACCTGAATGAAGAGAATATACAAAAGTGAATTGAAATGTAGAGTAGAAATTGATACACTAGTATTTGGATAACAGGAGTTGGTGAAGAGACTATTAAACACAGAAAGGTAATTTCTTTTTTTTTTTTTTAAATTATGACTGAGTGAAAATGTACATTCCCATATAAATTTACATGCCCACCTATATGCAGCTTCCACTGCTCTCCCTGTCCGGTGACAGCACACTATTCCTGTCTGCTCCATACATGTCTCATCCTCCCAGCAGTCTCCTTTCCCCTCCTCTCCACCCACTCTCCTTCCTCCAGCCAGAGGTCAGCAGGATGATATCCTATAGATGTACAGAACCATAAAGTGCATCCAATATATGGTCACTCTGCATTGCCAAGTCCAATCCATTCGTGTCCGAAGAGTGGACCTTCATTTTGATTTATGGTCAAGGACAGCATCAGAGCCAGGGGCCATGCTCCCAGGGGAACGCTGAAACTGCTGGACCATCAATTGAGGTCTTTTAGTGGAGATCTCAGGATGCACCCCTGTTTATTCGTGTGTTGCCAGTGAGACTCAACTTAGTGAGCTCCATCACAGCTATCACTGGTGGTGGCTGGGCACCATCTGGTTCTTCCGGTCCCAAGTCAACGTAGGCACCCACTCATGTGGGTCTCTCTATCTTCTGGGTTGTCTTTACCTTGTGTCATTTTGGTCCTCGGTGAGCATCCTGCTGAGTTGGGACCATTTGCTGTGCATTCGGATGGCAGCTTGGCAGCTTCTAAGACCCCAGACGTCACTCACCAATGTGGGGTGCAGAAATTAATTGCAGCAATTGGCCTGATAGTATTTTAAAAAATGTCTTTTGTTCTTGTTCTGCAGCTAAATATACTGTGCAGAATTGGTTTTAAAATTAGTATATCTACAGTTTTACATGACCCACTGCATAGATTGAAGTTGAGAATTTATTTCAAGATTGTCTTCATTAAACTACTGAGATGAACATGTTGTTAAACTTCTCCAATATTTGTGAGATTAAATAAACATATAGATATATACATGCATATTTAGTAATGTTATAATTATCTAGTCTAGCAGGAACATTGGGAATATTAATTAATGTCTGTGATGATTTTTGTCACACTTGATGAAATACACTATGTAAATAAAGATGCAGAGTAAGTAAAGAATTCCATTAAAATCACACAAGTTACATTATCATAGGTTGTAGATAAATTAAAAAATTTGTTCCCAAAGAGAGAGAACCTGAAACATTACTTCTAACCCTAAGGTGTGTTCTCCAGGCCAAGCATCTTAACCCAAAGTAATGTCATGAGCGTGTTTTGTTTCGTTGAGACAATCATGTAGACAGAGTTGTGGATTTCTGTTCAATGGCCAGACAGAAAGAATGAAGAAAAAAATTATCTATCCCCCTAAAACCCACAATTGTCTTTTGCCTCAAAACTGATCACAAGTTGCTTTATACTGATATTAGGTACATTGCTAAGCCCTCTGATTAAAGTATTTGACACTACAGATCCTACTGTTAGCCTTTGATCTTATTGAGCCTGCAAATATGAGTCCTCCCCTAAGAAGTTTGTCCTCAGCAGTTTATACCTAGAAATAATAAATACTCTTGCTACGCTTTTTCTAATGGTCTCTTTCTAACAAAACTAAAAGTAGGCAATGTAGAATTCTGTTGTTTTATTGGTGTTTGGAGGTTCAGGAATGGAAGAGAATTACTTTTTTCTGACATCTACATATGTGCACTGAATGTTGTATTTTATTAATTTGAAAGCTCTCACTGACATTATATTAGGCACTTCTATTTTGAGGTGTACTTTTCTCTATCATGGAGCCTTGGTTGTGAAGTGATTAAGAGCTTGGCTGCTGATCAAAAGGTCGGTGGTTCAAATCTACCAGCCACACCCTGGAAACCCAATAGGGCATTTCTACTTTGCACTATAAGGTTACTATGTGTTGAAACTGACTTGCTGGCACCTGACAACAACAATCAGTGGTTTAAGTGTTTGTTTTCCATACTAGATAGAAAGCTGTGAGGGCAAGAGCCATGTCTGTCTTGTTCGTTTGTATATCCTCATTACCCAGCACAGTGTTTGACACATGGAAAGGACTCAATTACTATTGTTAAAGAATGATTTAGTAACAATTCTATTTAATCTTCTCATTAGTATTTGTGACCTGTCTTCATTTTAAAATGTCAAAATCAATAAGCATAAGGATTTTGTTGGGAAAATCTAATTAAAGTTATCTTCATGTTAAGGTGGCATATTGAAATGGCTGTATAGAGTTTTCCTCTCCTAATATATAAATTAAAAAAAAATAACACTAGGCAATACATATATACAAACATACTAACGTACATATCACAACAACAACCAGACAAGAAAAAAAGGGGCATAATCTAAATGCAAGAACCTTGCAAAACTAGTGGTGAAGGAAAGAAAAGGTTCTAGACTGTTTTAGAGAGACACAACATAGTTTGAATCTCATTGGCATCTAATCTGCCTCTCCATGGCCTTGCCTGCACTCTGTCTTACACCCCTTGTAAAATCTCATTAGTGAGTTGACAGAACCTTTACATTTTTCACTAATACTAGCAAATCTGGAATAATCTCAAAATAAGTGGATAACCCTATCTTTTCCTTCTTGTTATTGAAGGCTACTTAAGGTAGCTGCTGAAGAGAAACAGATTATGTGCAAAATAAATAGTGAGACTGGCTTCGTTTGTCGAAAGTAAAGCATCCTGAGGAAATGACCCCAAATCCAGTATTTTTGTTAGGAAGAATTAATACTGATAGAGAATGTTTAACAAAATCTCAGAATATACTGTGATTTTCTACAAAGATTCTTTATCTGTTTAGCTTGTTTTTTCTCCTTTCTCTTCTATTCCTGTAAGAACAAGAAATACCTAAACCTGAAACTGTAGCTGCAGGCAGATTTGGGTGGGAAATAGTGCCAAAAAATCGTCTACATTATATCAGAGCAAAGAGTTGCCTTGACAGAATGCCTTTTTATCTTACCAGAAAGAAAAAGGGAGGTGGGGATGGAAGGATTGTGATAATCCTTCAAACTACTACAACAAAAATAAACTGAAGAAAACTACGAAAGACAAAACTACCATAGATTATGTGTAACTCATGGACAGAAAACAATGTACCTTATATGAAATCAAGATCTTCAGACTGAGATCTCTATTTTCCCTTCCTGCTGTCTACAGACTTATTATGCTGTATTGTCCAGGTGTGAAACCCTCAGGGGTATTAAATTAAAGTATATTGGAAAATATTGATGTCTACCAAATGCCATTAATTGAGATCCCATAAACCAAAGATAGGGCTTCCTATCTTTCTGTTCCTTAAACACCTATTAATTATGAGGAAATCAAAGTAATTAAAATATGTTATTTTATCTCATATTGCCATATTTTGCATTCAAATATATTTTGGAGTAACACAGTGAGAATGATATCAATGTTTACTTAATGACTTTAAGACTTCCATTCCTTAAATACATTTTAAAACAATGCATTGCTACTATGAAAGAAAAACAAAGACAGAGTCCATAAGAAATACTGAAGCCAGTGGTATTTAGTTCACCCAGTTGGCATACTCATGGCAGTGCTATATGTTTGCCCTACATCCATCTGTCTGTCTGTCTGTCCATCTGTCTATCACTCTCTGTCCCATTTTCTGTTATTTAACCATTTACTTAGAATGAAGAAGTGATACTCTTTCATGGAAAGGGCCATTGGTACACGTATTTGAATTAAGAAACAAAGCCAGAATTTTTTGGGGAGAAAGTAAACATGATTTCCTGAAAGTTTGGTAATGTCTGACTTTATCAATTAGGTTATATTGTGAACATTTTCAATAAATTCAAGTGAGATTATTTCACAAGATTTTGATGAAAATATATAGTCTCAGAAAATATTACGTTGTTCATTGTGACAGAATGATGGGTATTAGACTTATTTCTCTTGCCATAAACAACACCAAAAATAGGCAAAATGGATAAAACAACTGTTTTGGAACATTAGACAACAGACTACAGAGGTCTATAATCTTTGAGAGAAGGAAAATATGCAATGTGAATTTTATATGTATTTTAGCTTTGTGCCTGGAAAAGAGCAAAAATCTTTATAAAGGAGAGATTCTAGAGCTTACTGCTGCTAAGGTGTCTAGAGTTGGCAGGGAAAGTTATTAGAGGGGAGAAACCACACAGAGGAGTTTCAATAATCTGTATAGGAAATAACACTGAATCTTGATGGACACTAAGATATACCAGTGCAGGATGAGAGTCTCTGAGGCTCGGCAGAGAGTGTATACTAATTATCTATGAGCAAAATGGATTTTCTGGAATTTTCAAAGTGCTAAGTGACATTGGAATTTTGATCTGCTGGAGAAGAGGGACCTTACTGAATACCTTCATCACTGAGTTGACATTTTCAAAAGATCGTCCCTAAGAAGGAAGTATATCCTAGCCTTAGGTTAAGACTGTGCTAGACTTCCTCAAAAAAACCCTTACAAAAAATGCTTTACAGGATAAAACTGATTTACCAAAGAGAAACTTGTCACTTGTAAAGAAAGACAACAAAGATTCCATCAATGGCATAGAATTTGCATATACTTAAGAAATACTTAATATATATTAAAATTGAAAGAAAAAAGTCAACAGAAATTGATGACAGAAATATTTGAATTTACAAGCAATGTTTTGAAAACTGCTATTATAAATATGTTTAATAATGTAAAAGAAAAGATGGACATAATGAGTGAACAGGTGGGTAAGTCCCACATATAAATGGAAACTATAAAACATAACCAAGTACAAGTTCTAGATCTGAAAATAGTGTTCAATATGAAAAATTAACTGTATGCATTTAATAATAGAGTAGATGGAGTGGCAAAAGATATCAACTTATTTGAAATTAGTGCATTATAAAGTTTCCAATCAGAAACATAGAAAAAAGACAGAAGAAAAGCTTTAATGATTTGTGAGACAATATTAAGGTGTCTGTAGCGTATGTACTTGCAGACTCAAAAGGAGAGTTGAGAAAGGATGAAACAAATCAATTTTAGATGGAACAATTGCTAGTAATTCTTTAAATTTAATAAAAATATCAACCTACAGATCTACAAAGCTTAACAAACCCTAGTCTTGATAAATGCATCATAATCAAATTGCTATAAGCCAAAAATAAAGAGAAATCTTAGAAATGGAGAAATATCTCATTGTATTTAAGGTAACAATTATAAGGATGATTGCTGGCTTCTCCAAAATGATACAAGTGTAAATAAAATAGAATTGCATATTGAAAGGCTGAAAGAAAAAGTAGAACTGGAATACCCAGTAAAAATATCTTTGAAAAATGAAACGAAAAACCCATGGCTGTCGAGTCATGTCCAACTCATAGCAACCCTGGAGGTCGGAACTGCCCGTGGCATATTAAAAACAAAAATCAGATAATTTAGCAATGGTAAATCAGTACTTTAATAAATGTTGAAGGCAGTTCTTCAGCATGCAAGGAGATAATGCCAGATAGAAACTCAAATCTATATAAAGGATTGACGAATATAAAAAATAACATATAACTAACTATAAAATAAGTTGGATCCAACTCGACGGCACTTGGCTGGCTTGGCAACTATAAAATACTTTCCCCCCCTTATTTCTTAATTTCTTTAAAATGCAATTAACTCTTTAAAGCAAAAATAACAAACTGTTAATTGATTTATAAAATACTAGAAAAATGTATAAAGCAATAGCACAAGCATAAAGGACCAAATGGAACTCTAACATTGTAAGGTTCTTCAATTTATTATGTGAAGTGGTATAATATTAATTAACTGTGGACTGCAATAATTAAATGATGACTATTTTATTTATTCACTTATCTTCTTATGATTGAATGAAAATGTACATTCCCATATAAATTTGCGTGCCCACCTATATGCAGTTCTCACTGCTCTCCCTGCCCAGTGACAGCACACTTTTCATCTCTGCTCCATACATATCTTATCTGCCCCCAAATCTCCTATCCCCTCCTCTCCACCCACTCCCCCGCCTCCAGTAAGAGATCTACAGAATGACATCCTATGGATGCATAGAACCATAAAGTGTGCACATGATATGATCACCCTGTGTTGGCAAGTCCAATCCATTCCTGTCCAAAGAGTTGACCTCCATTATGATTTATGGACAGGGGCAGCATCAGGGCCAGGGGCCATGCTTCCAGGGGAACTCCAAGGCTCCCGGACCATCACTTGCAGTTTTTTAGTGGAGATCTCAGGCTGCACCCCTTTTTATTCTTGTGTTGCCAGTGAGACTCAACTTTGTGAGCTCTATCATGGCTATCTCTGGTGGTGGCCTGGCACCATCCAGTCCTTCGAATCATCAGTCATAGTCACCCTCTCATGTGAGTCTCTCTGCCTTCTGGGTTCTCTTTCCCTGAGGTCATTTTGGTCCTTGGTGATCATCTATTCCTCCTGAGTTGGGACCATTTGCTGTACCCTCAGATGGCAGCCTAGCAGCTTTTAAGACCCCAGATGCCACTCACCAATGTGGGGTGCAGAGAGCTGTCTTAGCAAAATGCTAGTTGTGCCAATTGGCCTCAATTTCCCCTGAGAGCACGGTCCCTCACACCCCGGCCCTGCTACTCTATCCTTGAAATATTGAGTTAAGATGGGAGGAGTAATCATGTTATGTTGAAGTCCAGTTAGTACTGATCTTCTTTCTAATGTGTGCTGTCACACATTTCACCCAAACAGATTTCTATCAACTATCTAGTCTAAATCCTCCCCCCACCCTCCTTCCCTCCTGACCCAAAGAGTCTTTTCTTCTATGCGTGAGTGTGTTTTCAAGTTCTTATCATAGAGGTCTCATACAATGTTTGTCCTTTTGTCGCTGACTACTTTCACTCAGCATAATGTCGTCCAATTGAAACCAGGTTATGAGATGTTTCCTGCAATCATCGTTCTTTATCTTTGCATAGTGTTCCACTGAGTGTATATACCATAGTTTACCTATCCATTCCTCTGTTGGGTATTTGGGTTGATTCCACCTTTTTGCTGTTGTGGACTGTGCTGTGATAAACACTTGTGTGCATGTGTTGGTGTGAATGACCTGGATTCTGTAGGATATATTCTGAGCAGTGGAATTACTGGGCCAAATGGTATGTCTAGATTGAGCTTTTTAAGGAAGTGCTAGATTGCTTTCCAAAGAGGCTGCACCATTTTGCAATCCCACCAACAGTGTAGGAGAGTTCCAGTTTCTCCACAACCTTTCCAGCATTCGTTGTTTTGTATTTTTTGGTTCATGGCCAACCTTGTTGGAGTGAGCTGGTATCTCATTGTAGTTTTGATTTGAATTTATTTAATAGCTAATAATCATGAGCATGTGTGCATGTGTTTTTTGGCTGCCTGAATCTCCTCTTTAGAGAAGTGTCTGTCCATCTCCTTTGCCCATTGCTTAATTGGGTGATTTATCTTTTTCTGATTGATATTTTGTAGTATCTTGTTGATTATGGAGATCAGGTGTGGGTCTGACATATAGTTGCCAAATATTTTTTCCCATTCTGTAGATGGCCTTTTAATTCTATTAATACAGCCTTTGGATGAGCAAAAGTGTTGGATTCTTAGTAGTTCCCATTTATCTATTTTCTCTTCTGTTGATTATGGTTTGTCAGATCTTGAAGTCTACATTGTGTGTTAAAACTTCCATTGTTCCTACTTTTTCTTGGATGAGCTTTATTGTTTCAGATTTGATATTTAGATCTTTTATCCAGTTTGAGTTGGTTTTTGTATAAGGTATCAGATATGGGTCTTGTTTTAATTTATTGCAGATTTTTCGCCAGCACCATTTGTTGAAGAGACTGTTTTTATCCCAGTTTAATGTCTTAGGGGCTTTGTTGAATATCAAGTGTTCATAGGAAGATAGTGTCAAAATGGTGAATATTTTAATTCCTACAAAAGCCATTAAAAATGCAGAAATGTATTAGGCATTTTTATTGAAATAATGTATGCTTTGTGTTTGTTTGCCAACTGCTCCCTCCTCCTGTAAGGTAAAGGGTCTTCCGATAAGGATGTTCTTTTTTTGACAGCTCACAGTGTCCATATTTATCACTTTTTTGATTAGTCTTGACAAATAGCCACAAAAAGTTGCACGATTCAATGACACATAGAAATTATTAAAATTTATTATCAAAATGGGTGTTCTATTAGCCAAACATTCTGTGCCTTATGTGAAATTTATGATGTGCATAATTGTCCATTGAGAGAACAATTCAATGTTTAATCAAAAGATTTGAGACAACTGGGTCTGTTGCCAATCAGACAATGCCTGTGACTCAATAAACCACTTGTTCCAATGAAAACATCATCACTGTTCATCATAGTGTGTGTGGTAATCCATCCAAATCAATTTCTCAACTGGCACAAGAACCAGGCCTTTTCCTCATCAACAATTTGGTGGATTTTGCATCTCAACTTGAAGCTTTACCCCTATAAAGTTGTTTTAACTCAAGAACTGAACTCCAACAACCATAGATTGTGCCAAATAAGCAGAAAACCAAACCCACTTCCCTAAACATGATTCCAACTCATAACAAGTCTATGGAACAGAGTACAGCTTCTGGTAGATTCAAACTGTCCACCTTTCATTTAGGAGGCACAGCATTTACCCACTGTGCCACCATGGTTTCCAATGAATGAAGTCAATAGCAAAACCAAACCAAATCCACTGCTGTGAAGTCCAGGAGTACCCAATGGATTCAAACTGCTGACCTTTAGGTTAGCATTGGCAGCACATAACCGCTACACTGCCAGGACTTCTATGAAACCAATAGAGAAGATAAAATACAATCCTTTAAATATTTCTCTTTTTTTATCATTGAATGAAAATGTACATTCCCATATAAATTTTCATGCTGACCTACATGCATCTTCCATTGCTCTCCCTGCATGGTGACAGCACACTCTTACTCTCTGCTCCATACATGTCTTCTCTTCCCAATAGTCTCCTATCTTCCCTTCTCCACCCATTCCCCTTCCTCCAGTATGAGGTCAACAAGACAACCTCTTATAGATACCTACAATCATAAAGTGCTCACACAATATGGTCACTCTGCATCACCAAATCCAATCCATTGCTTTCTCAAAAGTTGACTTTCATTATGATTTACGGACAGGGGCAGCATCAGGGCCAGGGGCCCTGCTCCCAGGAGAACTCTGAGACCCAATTGTGGTCTTTTAGTGGAAATGTCAGGGTGCACCCCTATTTATACTTGTGTTGCCAGTGAGACTCAACTTTGTAAGCTGCATTGTGGCTATCACTGGTGGTGGCCAGGCACCATCTGGTTCTTCCGGTCACAAGTCAATGTAGACATCCACTCACATGGGTCTCTCTGGCTTCTGGATTCTCTTCCCCCATGTCACTATGAACCTTGCTAATCATCTGTTCCTGCTAAGTTGAGACCATTTGCCTTACCCTCAGATGCAGCTTGGCAGCTTTTAAGACCTCACCAATGTGAGGTGTGGAGGGACCTCGTTGCCAAAATGCTAGTTGTGCCAATTGGCCTTGATTTCCCCTGAGAGAACAGTCCCCAGCTTCCTGCCTCAGCTACTCTGTCCTTGCAATTTTGAGTTAAGATGGGAGGAGTACACAAGTTGTGTTGAAGTTCTGTTAATATTGATCTCCTTACTAATGTGTGCTGTCACCAATTTCACCCAACCAAATTTCTCACAACTATCTAATCTAAACCCTCTCCCCTCACCCTCCCACCTTTCCCACCCTTTCAGCCATCAAAGAGTCTTTTCTGTTATGCATGAGTCTGCTTTAAAGTTCTTATCATAACGGTCTTATACAATATTTGTCCTTCTGTCACTGACTACTTTCACTCAACATAATGTCCTCCAGTTGAAACCAGGTTAAGAGATGTTTCCTGCTGTCATTGTTGTTATTTATCGTTGCATAGTGTTACATCGAGTATATATAACCTAGCTTACCTATCCATTCTTCTGTTGTTGGGCATCTAGGTTGATTCTATCTTTTTACTATTGTGGACTGTGCTGCGATGAACATTTGTGTGCATGTATCAGTTGATGTGAATGGCCTTGATTCTGTAGGATATATTCCAAGCAATGAAATTACTGGGTCAAATGGTATATCTCTATCCATTATTTTAAAGTAGCACCAGATTTCTTTCCAAAGAGGTTGCACCATTTTGCAATCCCACCAACAGTGTAGGAGAGTTCAGATCTCTCCACAGCCTCTCCAGCATTTAGTGTTTTGTGTTTTTTGGATCATGGCCAACTTTGTTGGGGTGAGGTGGTATCTCATTGTGATTTTGATTTGAATTTCTTTAATAGCTAATGATCATGAGCATGTCTGCATGTGTTTTTTGGCTGCCTGAATCTCCTCTTTAGAGAAGTGTCTGTACATCTCCTTTGCCCATCACTTAATTGGATGATTTATCTTTTTCTTGTTGAAATTTTATAGCACCTTATAGATTATGGAGATCAGGTGTTGGTCTGACATAGAGTTGTCAAATATTCTTCCCCATTCTGTAGGTGGCCTTTTAATTCTATTAATAAAGTCTTTGGATGAGCAAAAGTGATTGATTCTTAGTAGTTCCCATTTATGTATTTCCTCTTCTGTTGTTTGTGGTTTGTTTGACAGATTTTGAAGTCTGTCTGCATTGTGTATTAAACCTTCCATTGTTGTTCCTACTTTTCCTTGGATGAGCTTTATTGTTTTAGATTTGATATTTAGGTCTTTTATCCAGTTTGAGTTGGTTTTTGTATAAGGTGTAAGATATGGATCTTATTTTTTTGCAGATGGATATCTAATTTTGCCAGCGGTATTTGTTGAAGAGATTGTTTTTACCTCAGTTTAATGTCTTAGGGCCTTCGTTGAATATCAACTGTTCATAGGCAGATGATGTCATCTCTGGGGTCTCGATTCTGTTCCACTGACCTATGTGTCTGTTTTTGTACCAGTGCTAGGCTGTTTTAACTACTGTGGCAGTGTAATAGGTTCCAAGGTTGGGTAAAGAGAGGCCTCCCAGTGTGTTCTTTTTCTTTAGTAATGCTTTACTTATCCGGGGCTTCTTCCCTTTAAAGACAAACTTGGTAGTTTGTTCCTCCACCTCATTAAAAAATGTTACTGGAATTTGTATTGGGATTAGATTATATAAATAGATTGCTTTGGGTAAAATAGATATTTTCACAATGTTAAGTCTTCCCATCCATGAGCAGGGTAGGTTTCCTCATTTATGTAACTCTGTCTTAGTTTCTTGTAATACGGGTTTGTAGTTCTCTTTGTAAAGATGTGTTATTTCTCTGGTTAAATGTATTCCTAGGTATTTTATCTTCTTAGGGGCTATAGTAAATTGTATTGACTTGGTAATTTCTTCCTTAATAATCTCGTTGTTGGTATAAAAGAATCCTACTGATTTACTTACATTTATCGTGTATCCTGAGACTTTACTGAATTCCTCTATCAGCTTGAGTAGTTTCCTTATATATTCTTTGGGATTCTCTGCATATACAGTCATATCGTCTGCAAATGGGGAGATTTTTAATTCTTTGCCAATGCAGCTGCTGTTTATTCCTTGGTCTTGTCTAGTTGCTCTAGCTAAAACTTCTAGTACAGTGTTGAATAGGAGAGGTGCGAGTGGACATTCTTGTCTAGTTCCTGTTCTCAGGGGAAACTCTTTCAGTCTCCCAGGATGACTTAGGCAGTTAGCTTTGTATAAATGGCCCTTATTGCATTGAGGAATTGGCCGTCTACTCCTATTTTGCTGAGAGTTTTTAGCATGAATGAGTATTAGACTTTAGTGAATGCCTTTTCTGCATCAATAGACAAGATCAGGTAATTCTTGTCTTTTGTGGTATTTGTGTGGTTGATCACATTAATTCTTTTTCTGATGTTGAACCAGCCTTGCATCCCTGGTGTGAATCCATCTTGGTCATGATGGACTATTTTTTTGATATGTTGTTGTATTCTATTGGCAGGAATTTTGTTGAAGATTTTTACATCTAGATTCATGAGTGATATCGGTCTGTAGTTCTCCTTCTTGGTTGGGTCTTTCCCTGGCTTTTGTATCAGGGTTATGCTGGCTTCATAGAATGAATTTGGGAGTATTCCATCCCTTTGTATACTGTGAAATAGTCTCAGTAATATTGGAGATAACTCTTCTCTAAAAGCTTGGTAGAATTCTGTGGTGAAGCCATCTGGACCTGGGCTTTTTTTGGTTGGCAGTTTTTTTATGACTTTTTCAATCTCTTCCTTTGTGATGGGTTTATTAAGTTGTTTTGCTTCACCTTGTGATAATTTTGCTAAGTTATATGAATCAAGGAGTTCGTCCATTTCCTCTAGGTTTTCAAATTTGTTAAAATAGTCTTTCATAGTATTCAGCTATGATATTTTTGATTTCTGCTGGATCTGTTGTGACAAATCCCATCTCATTTCTTATTTGGGTTATTTGTTTCCTTTCCTGTTTTTGTTTAGTAAGCTTAGCCAGTGGTTTATCAATTTTGTTGATCTTTTCAAAAAACCGGCTTTTAGCATTTTCAATTTTTTCAGTTGTTCTTCTATTCTCTAATTCATTTAGTTCTGCTCTGATCTTTATAATCTGTTTTCTTCTGGGGCCTGAGAGGTTCCTCTGTTGTTCTCTCTCTACTTGTTCAAGCTGTAGGGCCAGTTATTTGATTTGTTTTCTTTCTCCCTTCCAGATGTGTGCCTTTATGGAGATAAACAGACCTCTGAGCACTGCTTTGGCTGTATCCCATAGGTTCTGGTAGGAAGTGTTTTCATTCTCATTGGGATCCACAAATTTCTTTATTTCATCCTTGATTTCTTCTATAACCCATGGTTTTTTTAGCAAAGTGTTGTTCAGTTTCCATGAATTCCAGTTTCTATCTGTGTTTTTTCTGCTATTGATTTATAATTTTATGGCTTCATTATCCGAGAAGATACTTTGCATTAGTTCAGTGGTATGGATTTTGTTGAGAATTGCTTTCTGTCCTAACACACGGTCTGTTCTGGAGAATGTTCCATGTGCACTGGAGAAGGTGTAGCTGTCCACTGGTGGATAGAAAGTTCTGTATATGTCGATGAGGTCTATATGGTTAATTGCGGAAATAAGGTCTTCTGTGTCTTTATTGCTAGACAATTTGCCCAATGTAGAGAGTGGACTATTGAAGTCTCCTACTGTTATTGTGGAGTGATCTATCTCCTTTCTGAGTGTAGTCAGTGTTTCTTTGATGTATTTAGGTGCTCTAATATTAGGTGTGTAAATACTTAATATTGTAACATCCTGCTTTATATTGAACCTTTCAGTAATAAGTAGTGTCCATCCTTGTCCATGATGTTGGATTTTACATTAAAGTTGATTTTCTCTGAGGTTAGAATTGCCACACCTGCTCTTCTTTGTTCATTGTTAGCTTCATATATATTCTTCCATCCTTTGGTTTTCAGTTTGTTCATATCTTTAAGGCTAAGGTAAGCTTCTTGTAGGCAACACATAGATGAGTCATATCTTTTGATCCAAGACATCACTCAATGTCTCTTTACTGGAGCATTCAGTCCATTCACATTCAATGTAATTATTGATAGGTATGTGTTCAGAGCTGCCATTATGGTATGTTTATTTTTGAGTTGCTGTTTTCTCTGTTCTTATTAATCTGTTCTGTGACCTTCTTCTTTGTGAGTTGATTTTTCACCTTTTTCAGGGTTGGTTTTGTGATTGTTGAGACTCCTGTATTACATTTCTTGATATGATATGTTGCTTCTTTATTGTGCTTTACAGCTGCCCCTGTGATCCCGCTTAATAAACTTTATATAACCCCAATTTTGACTGCTACCAGTCTTGTCAACTTCCTCTCCATCTAGAAGGACTATGATGACTGTAGCACACCCCTCTTTTTAGTATGATGATATCATAGTTTACATGATATGATCACTGGATTGTTTCTTTCACTATTATAGCTTTGATTGAGTTTGGAGCCTTCCCTAACTTAGTAGGATTCTGGATAATGTGTCCTTCTAAAATACAAAGTTAGTGGTTTTGTTCTTCCAAGCCAAGAGATTCTTTCAGTATTTCTTGTAGCTTTGGTTTTGGTGTTAGAAAATCTCTGAGTTTCTATTTATCTCCAAATGTCTTAATTTCATTTTCATATTTAAAAGATAGTTTTGTAGGATATATAATTCATGTTTGGAATTTCTTCTTCAAGGCTTTGAATGTTTCATGCCACTGTCTCTGTGCCGGCATTGTTTCTGCAGAGAAATCAGATGAAAGCCTACAGGGTTTCCCTCTGAATGTTAGGTTTGCTTTGAGTCTTGCTGCCTTTTAGAGTTTCTGGTTATGTTTCATTTTGTTGAGCTTGATTATAATATGTCTTGGAGTCTTTCTATTGAGATCTATATTGAGTGGTGTTCGATACATGTCTTGGATATCTATATCCTCTTCTTTCATAATTTCTGGGAAGTTTTTTGTCAGAAGCTCATCCACAATACTCTCTGTGTTCTCAGGTGTCTCGCCCTATTCAGGAACTGCAATTAATTGTAGATTGTTCTTCTTAATACAGTCTCACATTCACAAAAAATGCTGAGTGCCTATGTTAACATCAGACACAGGATATTTTAATACAAGGAATATCATAGGTAGAGGGTACATTTATTGATAATGAAACCAGCTAACCAACTCATTGCTGTTGAGTTGATTCTGACTCACAGTGACCATATAGGACAGAGTAGAACTCCTCTGTAGAGTTTCCAAGGAGTGCCTGGCAGATCCGAACTGCTGACCATTACTCCCTAGCTGGGAAAACTTAGGCACTTAAGAAGTATAAAATGATGAAATAAGGCCTAATTCAATGTGGATTGTTCTTCCTTTTCCTCCTTACTCTTTCCCCTCATCATCTTCTGCTCTGAGTCTCCTTCTGAGGTTGTGATCACACTGTTAGGGCAACTGAAGTATTATAAATAATGTTTACTCTGATGAACCACTTGGAATCTTTGTGCCAAGTCCTAACATTTCTACATTTATCTACATGATTTTTTCTCTTTTTTCATTCCTTGCTATTAGCTTATATCAAACATTAGCAAATATCCAGAGAACAGAGAACCAGATGTTTATTGTACATAATTATAGCAAAGAATAAGCATCTGATTTGTAGTGAAAGAAAATAAGGAGATAATAGATGTGAGAGTGCTTTCAGATTTTTTAGAGCAGATGCAAATTTTCAGGTAAAATTGATTTATTCAGCGAGAACTTGTTTGCACTCTTCTCACCATAGTTTTCTAACATTAGTGGTTACTGACCCATGAGTGAGTATAGTCTGTCTTGTCCTCAATGATCAGCAAATCAGCTGTGGTGGAAATAATAGCAATGGAACTCAGATCTAGAGAGGATTACCGACTCAAAACCCATTCTCTTTTCATTATGCCTCTACCCTCCAGGCTGACACAATGTGTGTGTGTGTGTGTGTGTGTGTATGTGTGTGTGAGAGAGAGAGAGAAATTGAGAATGTGTGCATGTGGACAATAGCAAGCACACACTCAGGGCTTTATAAACTATAATCTATAGATTCAGAATTGTAACAAGTCATCCTTTCTTTCCTTTCTCTAGCCCTTGTACATTTCCTTCTCTAATCCTCACTCGTGTTCCTCATTTTCATCTTTTTTCTATTTTCTGTAAGTTATATTACACTGATGGTGATTATTAACTGCAAGGGTTGGTATGATAGAAATCATTAGGATTATTTTTTGCTTTCCTATTCTCTCTGGTCAGAGAGTCCTATGATCTGAAAGGGCTTTTTGCTCATCTCTTTAAGACCCTTCTCTCCTCCTGTGCTTCCAGCTGACACCTTCATGGCCCCAGGCCCAGTTGACATGTCTGTTAGGACTGTTTCCTCAGCAACCAATGCTACTTTTGAAAGTTGTATTTCTGGGCTCTCAGAGATGTTCAAGTGTAAAAATAACAAGAACTCTGTAAGGAGAGAAGTGATAGAATTTTATTGTGGGTTTCTTATAACTGAAATTGAGAAAACACTTAATAAAATACCAGTTATTACATATTCTGAAAGAGGAAAAGGATTTATATGGGCAGGGGGCTGGGGATTACACATGAATCACAAACTTTTTATGATATCTGATTCACTATTAAAAATTTTCAAAATATCAGTTAATCTATTTTCCATTACAGACTTTTTTTAGAGCACACTATATAAACAATTTTCTGAGAACAATCTTTTATACACATTTTTTTTAGCATATTTTTGTTCTCTTTATGGAACATTTTTATCATTGGTTTGTTTAACCATAAACTATAACTTTGTCATACATTAGTTAGGAGCATTCTTTCTGAGAACAGAACATTTTTCTCGTAGTTTTAAGTAAGCATAACTACATACTTGATCATCTAAGGGGGGAAGGGTGCCCATAATCTGAAAGCATATGCAGGGATCTAAGGCAAATGGATAAGTTTTATTTAGACTTGTGTTAGTAATTTAGCCATGTCAGGCATCTCAGTGTTACAAATCTCTTTCACATCTCCATAAAGATTCCTTGATCACAATTATAATAATACTTTCTTCTGCATGGGCTTACTCTATGAGTGCTTTTTATCTTTACTTGTCATAATATAGATTGTTTGCTTCACCATACTGTAGCTCAGACACTCTGCTTCTGTGATCTTTTGGTTGGGGCATATGTGAATCAAGGTCACATTTTGAAGAACAACTTGGCATCTCTGAAAGACTAACCAAAGATACAAAGTCGAGGATCCTTCAAATCTTGGTTTATTTGAGATACACAATTAAGAGAGCCTTCAGACAGGTGTGCAGACAGAACTTTTAGTTTTTCTGAGGGATATAGACAATGGTTTTAGATTGGGACTTTTAGTATTTAGAAAGAGAGACAAGGCATGTTCATTAATAAACTCAAGGCAAGGCAGAATATATATCACATGTGATAATATAGAAGAATATGGCATAAAAGGACTGGAAACTGGGTGACTGAAGAGATACAAAGGAGTACAAAGGACTCTGCTGAAACATTCTTCGGTAGCTCAAGTTAAAGAGAGAGAGAGCACAAGCAGGAGAATAGAGATGAGAGCTTCCTGTAAGAAGAGTTACTTTCCCTGGCTGCTTCAGCAATGAATGTTGCAGACTGAGCATCCTCAAAGCTAGAAAGTAAGGAAGCCCAGCCAGAGAGATTATAGAGATGAGATAGGACCACTTTGTTAGGATGGACCTCAGAGGGACATTTCTTTTCTGTTAGAATTCTCAGTTCAGCTAGTCAATATCTGGAAAAGCTGAGTCACTGACCTCAGGAACAACTGAATCCAAAGATTTTCATGCCTACCTGTGATAAGAGGTGTGTAGATGTACCACTCTTCTTTATTTTACAAGCTTTCATCTATTTAGAGATTGGATGTATGAATTAAAAAACAAACAAACAAACACATTGCTGTCAAGTCAGTTCTGACTCATAGTGACCCTGTATAGAGGGAGTATAAAAGGAGATATAGGTAAGGTACTAGGGGAAGGTGAATGAAAGAAAACTTCTCACTTCATTCATTTACTCATTAATTTTTAATTTGTTCGTCTATTCTTCCTTACAATCATTCATATAATATTAATTGAGACCTTCCTCTGTGCCAGGTGCTGGAGATATAGCAGTCAATATTATAGATGTGATCCTCTCATGAAATATATTACATACTAAGGGAGACAGCTTGTAAGTGACTAATCAATTAATCTTGGTAAATACTAAGCAGGAAAAGACAGGGTGCTTTGATAGCATATACAAGGAGGGACTTGGCCTAGTCTGGAGGGAGTTATAAAATGACTCATAGAATAAGTGGCATTTGAGCTAGACCATTTTTGGAGATTTGAGCTGCAGGGCTTCAATAATATCGCTACTTCTTAGGGTCTCAAACTATAGCTTTTCAAAAACCGTTTTGGTTCCTGCTTTTACCTAGCCAATCACTGTATCATTGGGAAATGTATTGTTACACAATAAAAATAATGTTCACTTTGCTTTGCATACTTGAAGAAAACCTTTGCAAGAAATGGCTGATTATGAAGAGGTTCTTTAAAAGCCCTTGTTGGTACAATGGTTAAACACTTGGCTGCTAACCTAAAGGTCTACAGTTTAAACCCACCAAATACTTTGTGGGACGAAGACTGAATGATATGATCATGCAGAGATTACAGCCTAGGAAGCCATGTGGGGAAGTTATACTCTTTCTTACAGGGTCACTATGAGTATAAATCAACTTGATGGCTGTGGATTTTTTTGTTTGTTTAGTCAGTTATAACATTGTGCATACTTTTAATAAAGCCTTAACAGTGTAATTATTTATTTAGATGAGTATCTCTTCTCCAAGACCTTTGATCTGCCAAATAGTTCTTGTAACACAGGTAGTCAATATTTTTTCATGAATGAGTGAAATTAATGTATAGTAATACTTGTATACAATATATGTTCACCATTTGTTGAACAAATAATTATTGTGGGCCATCTGTATACCAAGCATTTTTCTACAGCTGAGGATCCAGTTGGTAGTTGCAAGATCTAGTAGTAACTAAAACAGGTGAAGTGTCTGGCTTCATAAGGTGAAATAGAAGATGGACAATTATGAATAAATAAATGAATACTGAAAGTATCATAGGTTTTATTTTGTTTGTTCAGGAGCCCAAAGAAGCAAATACTGATATAGTATTAAATGATGTGTGAGGTTTTTTTGGTGGGGGCGGGGTGCTGTTACCTGTGAAGGATAAAGGGAGAAAATAGGGTAGTCAGGGAGAGACTCGAGGTCTGAAACCTGTGAAAAGAATGAAGGAAAAAAAGTCTGGGTAGAAGGAGTCCCAGACAAGTCTAAGTATGAGGTCTGACAATGAAGTCAGCAAAGTTAATTGTTCTAAGAGCTACATACCTCTTTGCTGAATATCATTAAGGTTACCTTTGAAGTACTCCTCTTGGGAAGCTATGCGTCAATGCCAGTGCATAATACACCCTTCGAAGCAATGTTGGAACTCTTTCTGTAATGGCCCTTGCAAGGTGGCACAGTGGCAAGTTCCTGAACTTAATTGTATAGTTGTCTATGAGGGAGTTTTTACCCAGTAAATAAATAACTGTATTGGAACATTCTCCCTACTCACCTGATCTGGCCCCCAATGATTTTTTCTTTACCCAAAGATAAAGGAAATATGAAAGGAAGACATTTTGATGACATTCAGGATGACAGCTCTGATGGCCATTCCAAATGAAAAAGAGTTTCAAAATTGCTTTGAAGGGTGAACTAGGCACTGGGGATGGTGTCTAGCTTCCCAAGGGGAGTAATTGGCAGTCCTCATAAGTATAGGATATGAGTCAGAATGGACTCAACAACTATGGATTTGGATTTTTTTTTTTTTAGCTATAGGTAGGGTCAATGAAATGTTCTTGACCCAAAGTTCTCATTAGAAGAGTCTTGCAAAAATGGGCCTGCCTACCCTAGTACTCTTGGTGTGCTCAGTCGTTGGCTGGGAGAGTTCTGGGGAAGTATGACCACAGAGATTGTAGAGATGGATCCAGACAGCTAATGCTGTTAGTTTGCTCCCCTAGGAGGATTATCTTTAAGGAGTTCTGAGGGGCTCAGTTCCACTGCTGCCAGAGTTAGGGAAGAATAGAGGATACAAAAATATGTGATGAGTGAGGTTGCCATTATAGATAATTTGATTAGAGAAAGCCTGATGAAATAATATTTGAATATATATATATATATATATGTAAAATGATGCAGGGAGCCACATTAATATCTCTGAAAGAGGTTCCAGGCAGTAGGAAGTATAAGTACAAAAGTCCTGAGTAGAGAGCATGCTTATTGTGAGTGAGAAGGAAAAAGAAGTACAGTGTATCTGGACCTGAGTGAATTACAGAGGGAGGGAAGGTACGTGGAGGTACAAATATATTCAGAGTTTACTCGTTCAGCCAATATTTATTGGCTGTCTAGTATATCTTGGCTAGTATATCCTGGGCACTGTAGGCACTGGGAATATGGAAGAACTAAATGGACAAAAAGAAAGAAACTTCTGCCTTTATTACATTTACATTCTAATGTGAGGGAGAGATAAATAATGAAAATACACATTATGTTAGCGTCATGAATTGAATTGTGTCCCCCCAAAAATGTGTGTAGCAACTTGGCTAGGCCATGATTCCTAGTATTGGGTGCTGTTCCTAAACCCTAGCTCTGTGATGTTAGTGAGGGATGATGGGCAGCAGCTGTGGTGGGGCAGGACTCAGTGTGTAAGACTGCACATGTCTTACGGCAGTCTCTCAGGAGATAAAGAAAAGGGAAGTAAGCAGAGTTGGGGACCTTGTATCATCAGGAAAGAAGCAGTGCTGGGAGCAAAGCATTTTTCCTTTGGATCTGGGCTCCCTGCACCTCAGAGGCACCCAGCTCAGGGGTAGAGTGATAAGAAGAACCTTCCTCCAAAGCCAACAGAGAAAGGCTTTCCTTGGAGCTGATGTCCTGAGTTTGGATGTCAGTCTTCTTTTTTGTGAAGAAAGAAATTTCTTTCTGTTAAAGCCATCCACTTGTGATATTTCTGTTTTAGCAGCGCTAGATGACTAAAATAGTAATAAATGCTAAAGAGAAAAAATAAAGTAGGGATAGAGGATGTAAAGTGTTGAGTAACTGGAGAGGTGACAAGGGCAGCTGTTACTCAGAAATTGAAGTTGAGTAAAGACCTAAAGACCTAAAGAAGTGAGTGAGGAAACCAGCCAACTATGGTGAGGAAATATATTCTAGATAGAGAGAACAACTGAAGAAACTCTGAAGTAGGATTCGGCCTGATGTGACAGAGCAACAACAAAGGGGCCAAGAGTGGCATATGAGGGGTCAGAGATACAGATATTAGTAGGAGATGAAATTAGACAGGCGTCAGAAGGCCAGAGTCTGCAGAGCATTTTAGGTTGATAAATAAATATCAGTTAAGAGGCTGGTTTCTTTCTGCCCATAGGCCAAGAAAAGAGCTGGAGGCATTAAGTCAGAATTGTAAAAACAATTCTGCTATCTCATCTCCAGTGTCTTCTTGTACCAGATCCTGTGTCTGGTACAAGAAGTATCAGTACTGGGGCAGGTTGCCAAAAATCTAAGCAAATTGACTACAATAGCAGTTTGAAAACAGTGTGGAAAATTGATCTTAACTTAGTAGCTGCTTGCATTCAATAGCAAAGTATTGCATTTCAGAAATGAAAGGACTTTTAGCTTGAATTAGTCTGATCCTTTAATTTTACTAGAAAATGAACAGGAATTCCAGGAGAATAAGGTCTCAAGGCTAGTCAGTAACAGACAGAAGATGAGAATATAAGGATTCTATACCTCAAATAAATGCTTCCTCCTAAACCACAACTGCCTCTCAGTGCTTTAACCTAGTGTGCCTACAGAGAGTTTAAATGCACTTGGTGGGAGGACATATGAGGGAGTGCAGTTGAGCTTGTTTTTCACACAAGCGTTTTCCATTAACAATGAGAACAACTGAAGGACTCCTCCTTCTCACCTCTCCCTGGAGAGCCCTTCTATTTTCCCCTTGCTTGCAGAGGCCTATTTAGGTTAATAAACTCATTGAGCAGGGAATGTGCAGATTTTGTGGTTCACCCTTTACTAAGACCTCCCTGTTCCTCTGGTAACTTACCTTATTTGACTGATAATTGCAAATCATCATATAATGTTAATAATATTAGTTATTTACCTGAAATTCATTTAACCTCACTCTGCAGACATTTTATGCACATTATAGCTCTCTGTTGGGACCACTGGGGCTGGAAACCAAGTAAAATGTGATCAGAATGGTCATAAATGGAAGGAACATATAATGAGACTAGCTTGACACTGGGTGTTTTAATTAGAAAACTATGTTCTACAATACTCAGTTACAATAGGAGATCTTTAACATGATTCCAAGGAGATTACATTCAAGCTGTGGTGTGTTCTTTCCTTGTGCCTCAGCTGTCTTAACCCTCTTCTCACTAAGGCAATATATTAAGTAGGAAATGTGAAAGAAGAAGGTGCAATTTGAAATTAATTTATCTCACCCACAAATGTGCTCATTAGCACATGTTATCCCTTGCCAAGGTCATTCAGTCAATTATTCATTTATTCAGAAGCTATATGGTAGAGAACTTATGAGTTAGAATGTCTAGTTACAATTCATGTTTTGTAGATAAGTAACTGATTTTTACTAGACTACTCTGAGTTTCCATTTTCTGAAGATTGAAGTGAACATCTAAATGTGGTTGTCACAGAATTAAATTAGATAAATTCTGGAAAATAGCTAGCACAATGCCTATATAAATCATTAATAGCTGTGTATCATATTTGTGTCATCCCAAAGAAAGGTCATCTAACAGATGCAGAAATTATAGAGCAGTGTGGTGGTCAGGATTGTGTGTCAACTTGACTGGGCCATTATTCTAAGTGTTTATATGTAACTATGCCAGTGGCTGCATCTACTGTGTCTTAGTCATCTAGTGTTGGTATAATAGAAATATCACATGTAGATGGCTTTAACAAAGAGAAATCAATTCTGTCGCAGAAAAGCAGGCTAAGAGTCCCAATTCAGGGTGTCAGCTCCAGGGAAAGCTTTCTCTGTTGGCTCTGGAGAAGGGTTCTTATTGTCAGTGTTGCCCTGGGCTGGGAGCATCTGTGGTACAAGGACACAGGGTACTTTCCAAAGGATGTGCTCTGCTCCCAACAGTGCTTTCTTAGTGGTATGAGGTGCCCCAGCTCTCTGCCTTTTTCTCTTTCCTTTATATCCTAAAAGATTGCTTCAAGGCACAGTACAGTCTTACACACTGAGTCCTTCTCCACCAATACAGCTGCCACCTGTCCTCCCTCCTTAGCATCATAGGGACAGGATTTATAGCAGACAGGAAGATCACACAATATTGGGAATCATGACCTAGCCAAATGACTTCACACATTTTTGGGGAGACACAATTCAATTCATGATGTGCTATGAGTAGACAGTCAGGTTAAAGGGAGCTTTCTTGAGGTATAGCCTGCATCTACATATTAGCAGGTGTTCCGACTTTTTCTAGCTCTGGATCCTGTGTCTGTCTCAGGTTTGTCTGACCTCCTCTAGCTCTTGGGGCTTGAGCCATCAGCTTACCTGTAAATCTTGGAATTCATCCATCTTCTCAGCATTAGAGTAGGAAACCTGCTCTCTGACCTGCCCATCTTGCATTTGCCAGCCTCTGCAGCTACATAAATCAATAGCAGTCTCCATGCTGATCCTCAGACTCAAGATATTCCAGCCTCTAAAATTGTGTGAGTCATTTCCTTGATATAAATTTGTGTCTGTATATTTATGTACTTTACTGATTTTGCTCTCTAGAAAACACAATGTAAAACAAGCAGTATCATTAATATCACATGCAAGAGAAATTTTGCTTAAGATAATTTAAAAAATGATTGCAGCAGTACATCAATAGGGAACTACGATAAATTCAAGCCAAATTCAGAAGAGAACCTACAATAAGGGATATTATTGCTGGTGTCAGACGGGTCTTGGCTGAAAGTGGAGAATACCAGAAAGATGTTTACCTATATTTTATTGACTGTGCAAAAGCATTCAACTGTGTGTGTTATAACAAATTGTGGATAGCATTACAAATACTGAGAATTCCAGAATACTTAACTGTTTATAGCACTAGTGATGGTACAATGTTGTTGTTGTTAGGTGTTGTCAAGGCAGTTCTGACTCAGAGCCGCTCCATGTAAAACAAAGGAAACACTGACGAGTCCTGCACCATCTTCTTACTTGTTGCTCTGACTGAGCCCACCTTTGTCATTCCTTCTCATGGAGGATCTTCCTTTCTTTCACTGACCCTGCACTTACCAATCATGATGTCCTTTGCCTGAGGAACCTGTACATATACCAAGAGGCAGTCATTTGAACAGAACAAAGAGTTACTTAGTGCCTTGAAGTCGGGAAAGGTGTGCTTCAGGATTGTATCCTTTCATCATTGCTTATTCAGTCTGTATGCTGAGCAAATAATCTTAGAAGCTGGACTATATTAAGAAGTATACATCTTCAGGATTGGAGGAAGACTCATTAACAAACTATGATATGCAAGTGACACCACCTTGCTTGCTTAAAGTGAGGAGGGGTTGAAGCACTTACTGCTGAAGATCAAAATACAGGCTTCAGTGTGGATTACTCCTCAACAATAAAGAAAATAAAAATCTTCACAACTGGACCAATGAACAACATCATGATAAAAGGAGAAAATAAGTGAGGTTGTCAAGGATTTCATTTTACTTGGATCCACAATCAATGCCCATGGAAACAGCAGTCAAAAAATCAAATGATGTATTGCATTGGGGAAATGTGCTGCAAAAGACCTCTTTAAAGTGTTGAAAAGCAAAGATGTCACTTTGAGGACTAAGGTGTACCAGACCCAAACCATGGTATTTTCAATGCTTCACATGCATGTGAAAGCTGGACAGTGAATAAGGAAGACTAAAGAACTGCTGCCTTTGAATTATGGCATTGGGAAGACCATGGCCAACCAGAAGAACAAATGTATTTGTTTTGGAAGAAGTACAGCCAGAATGCCCCTTAGAAGCGAGGATAGTAAGACTTTGTTTCATGTACACTGGACATGTTTCTAGGAGGGACCAGTCCCTGGCGAAGGACATCATGATTGGTAAGTGCAGGGTCAATGAAAGAAAGGAAGATCCTCCATGAGATGGAATGGCGTAGTGGCTGCAGAGGTGGGCTCAGAGCAACAATGATGAAGATGGTGCAGGACTGGTCAGTGTTTCCTTTGTTTTACATGGAGCAGCTCCGAGTCAGAACTGGCTTGACAACACCTAACAACAACAATGTACCATTACTGGTGCTCAGACGAGGGAACTAGTGCTTGAGGAACTCAGAGGACTTCTTGGAGGAAACCCATCTGGAGGCTAAGAAGTGGCTTACCAGATGCAGAGAGGGCATGCAAGAACAGTAAAATAAAAGGAATAAAGAATCTTATAAGGAACTAACTTAACTTGGGGAACTATGCAAACTCTGATTTGGTTGGATATGAGGCCAGAGAGACAGATGAGTATGGAAAGCAATCTGTTTAGAAATATGATGTGATTCAAGTAGTGATAGGAAAATTCTACTTCTTACCCCATTTATCAATATCTCATTCATCTGGGTCCCAATGTACTCATTGGGAGTACTCACAGTGGGAGGTATGGACTTGCTCTCTTTTTGTGTTTCTTTCAGAAAGTAAATGTTCTTTCAAAATATGTGATTGATCCATTTCAAGTTAACTAATAAATTTAATATGTCTGTTCCAGGCATTGTACTTATCATCAAGAAAAATACAATTGAAAAATAAAAGAGCTTGAACTTACTCTCAAGGAAATTACAAAGTAATGAGAAGTGCAACCCATAAATTTGTAGCTGAAATGCTAGACAAGAGGAAGAGGGAAGAAAGCGTATATATGTATGTATGTGGAGACCTAGTGGTGCATGAGTTAAGAGCTTTTCTGCTAACCAAAGGGCTGGCAATTTGAATCCACCAACTGCTCCTTATAAATCCTACAGGGAAGTTCTATGCTGTTGTACAGGGTCTCTCTGTGAGTCAGAATTGACTCAATGGTAGTGTGGTATATGTATATATTGCTTGAATTAGATCTTAAAGTGTGAATAGGATTTCCAACTGTTTTAAGCAGTTGTTAATACTTTAGAAATAATTTGTTTAACAGTAGTTGGGTACCTAAGGGAATCCTTGGGAGGTAAGTTGAGGGAATGAGGCTTCTGTTCACAGTTGTGCCTTTGCCTAATGCTACCTTTTGAAAAAAAATAATTGAATACTCTGAGAAGAAATTAGAAAGGAAACTCTATTTTCCCCTCATTAGCACAATATATGTGTGACTGATGTTTGACACATAAAATATGAATTATGCATGAGCAAGAGGGGTGAGATGTCATGATAAAAATTTAATTATTATACACTATATTGCTGATGAGACAGCAAATTGATTATCACTGACAAGTTGTCTCAGCAATGAAATGTGTTTGATGAAATGTCCAGTCAAAGATAAAATAATGAATTATCCTACTAGAACTGTGATAACTGTAGCTTTGAAAAACAAACTGCCCTGAAGAAATTGAAATCTCATAAGAATACATGTGATGCCACTGGGTTAATTAAAAATATATAAATAGGAGACTTCAAAAAGACTTTCTGACCTTTAAGAAAGAATAGAGTATCAATTATCCTATTACAAACACAGGAAATTTTCCATTTTATTTTGTTTTATGGAAATCTGGAAGTATCTGTTCAACATATATTGGGATGAAATAAAGCAGACATCTTTTTGTTGTTTATGTACTCTGTTCTTGATGCTCTCAAATTCTTTACCTTAAGGAAATGCAAGTAATTCCAGCTTAGCCAAAAAGGAACCTGAGGCTTACAATGGATGACTGTCCCAATGTCACATGGTTTATAAGAGGCAAAGCTAGAATTCCAACCCAGGTTTACCTGGCTTTAAATTCTAAGGTATTGCTACTACAACATGTTGTCCCTGTTGGTTCTTAAATAAATAATGCAAATATTTTGCATAGCATTTGCAACAATTGAAGAGTGAATGAAAAAAGATCAGGTCATAGAAATCCTTTTTTTTTATATAAAGTGAAGATACAGTTGAACAGATAACTATGTCATACTCTAATTTTTCCTTCATTAACATTTTCTGTCTGGGTCAGTCTTTCTGAACTTGAGCTGCTAATTTGAATCTCTCAGATAACTTAAAAAAAGCCAGAAAACCAAAAAAACTTGTCCTCATCACAAAGAAATTCTGCTTTCTTGGTTTTGCGGTGGAACTAAGGGGTCTTATTGTATAAGGCTTCCTATGTTATTCTTCTTTGCACTTATGTTTGTTTACAACTGACTAGAGTTGTGCTGGAGCCCTGATGGTGCATTAATTATGCTTTCAGCTGTTAACCAAGAGATGGGCGGTTTTAATTCACCAGCTGCTCCTTGGAAACAGTATGAGGCAGTTCTGCTTTGTCTTATAGGATTGCTATGAGTTGGAGAAAACTCTATGAGAATGAGTTTGGTTTTGGTTTTGGAGTCATGCTTAAAGCTTTATTTAATTTTAATTTTTGTTTATTTATTACTAGTAGAATGTTACAATATTAGGGAAACAAGTTTTAATCCCCCACAGACAGTGATTTTTGAAGAGAGGTCAATGAACTATCTACGTAAGAATCAACTTGAGTGCTTGTTAAAAAAAGTAGATCTATTACAATAGAGTTAGAATTTTAGAATTGATGTTAGAGTACCAAGCCAAGTTAGTTGCTATCTAGTGGGATCTGACACATAGGAGCCTTAGGAATGGAATGTTGTCCAGTCCTGTGCCATCTCTATGAATGTTTGTCTCAGTCCATTGTTTTGGCTATTGTGTCAAACAGATGTTAAGCTATAATTCACATACCGTAAAATGCATAGATCTTAAGTGCTTGGTTCAATGAACTTTGATAATTGAATGCAGTCATGTGACAGACATCCAAAATTTAAATCATTTTTAAAAACTGATGCTGCTTTCCAATAAATTCACACACACACATTCTCAGACAATTCACTTTTTAGGTTTTATCACTGTAGGTTAGTTGTACCTCTTCAAGAACTTCATATAAATAGAAAACAGTATGTATGCTTTTTCTGTCTGGCTTCTTATGCTGAATGTAGTGTTTTTGAGATTCATCCCCTTGTTGTAAGTGTTGGTGATTCATTTCTTTTTTTTTGCTGAATAGTATTCCATTGTATAAATGTATCACAACTTTTTTTGCCCACTTATCTATTGATGAATTACTGTGGATTTGGGCTATTATAGTTAATCTTGCTATTAATGTTTTTGTACAAGTGTTTCTTTATGAACATGTGTTTTCATTTCTCTAGAGCAAATACAATGAGTAGAATTATTGGGTCCTAGAGTAAATGTATGTTTAACTTAATAAGAATTGCTAAACAGTTTTTCAAAGTGGTTGTACCACTTTATGCTCCCACCAGCAATGTGTGAGAGTTGCAGTTACTCCATATCTTCATTAATACTTGGTTTTGTCAGTATGTATTACTGACAAATTAGCCATTCTACAGGGTTTGGAGGTTAGCGTGATTGGCTGCTAGCTGAAAGGTTGGTGGTATGAGTCAACCTAGGCGCATTTTGGAAGAAAGGCCTGGAAACCTACTTTTGAGAAATCTGCCATTGGAGATTTTACGAAGTGCAGTTATATTCTGATACCTATAAGATTGCCATGAGTTACAGTAAACTCAAAAGCAACTTTATATGTGTGTGTGTTTTAGATGTGTATTACTTTTTCAAACAACAAAAAAAACTTTTTCAAAGCAAAAGTTTAAAAGCAGGTTTCCATCTTATCTGAGAGATGATGATGATCATTTGAATGAAGTCCATGTTAAAATGGTAGATAGCAACAGACAACAAATTTAAGAAGAAAATAGGCAAGAAATATATTCTGGGACAGTTGTGGACAGTTCTACTACCCCTACTAGCCCATTACCATGTGGACTGAGCAGCAGACTTGACTAGATTCAGAACTCCTGATGTTGTCTAGGGCTGTATTAGTTATCATACAACAGCATGAAGCCTTCTAGTCATGCAAACTTTGTGCCAGTTGGTTCAATGCTAGAGTTTCTGTCTCTGCTTTTGTAAAATAAGAGCTGTATGGTATTTGATCTTTAAAGATCACTTTAGTTTCTCTTATATATGACTTCGACTGCTTTAATTATGTGTGTAAATCTAAATGTACCATAAGTAAATTAAATCTATTAAGAGATTAATATAATGTAATGAAGGTGGTTACTTTTCCTTATGAGGATTTGTATTCCTTTTCTAAATAATCATCATGAATTTTCTTGGATATTGAGATTTCCTAATACATTTAAAATATAGGTTCTTGGTGTGAGTCTAGAAGCCTGTGGTTGAGATACAGTGTCTGTCATTCCTTTAACAGTTTATGCAAACTTTTCTGTGTGTGAAAATATTTCATTTTCTAAAAAAGCATTGTTTTAATTAAATTTCCAAAGATATCTGGGATCAAAAAGAAGAAAAAAATAGAATCATAGATCTAAGATGTGACTTTACTTTTCACAATGTAGTACATGCATAACATTTTAGTAATATGTCAGCTGTAAAAAAACAAAGTTCAGTAGTACCTGAAAAAGGCTCACCAAATTATATGGTTTCCTTGCTATGGAGAAGTCTAGCAATTTAGTGCCTCTACCTATTTGGTATAAGTACATTTCAAAAGCTATTTCCAGTCTACTCTCAGTTTTCTTTGATCTTGATGGGGTAGAAAGAAAGAGAGAAATTCAGACTTTGTATAGATGTAGCTATTCAGTCATTTTTATGAGAGGAGTATGAGATGACAAAACAAATAACTTCAGATGATTGCTTTAATGCAGACCATAAAAGGGGGCTTACACTTCATTTCTGTTCTCTTAAATCTATTTCTATGCAGTGAACTGTGTATGTGAAGACTCATTGCTTTATGTTTTACTAAGCTGGGCAAAATTGCTAGAAAAAGATACTCTTTGCACATATTTTAGGTAACCAAACAAGAAAACCAAACTCATTGCCGCCTAGTTGATCCTAATAGCAACTCTATAAACCAAAAAAACTCACTGCTATCGAGTCAATTCTGACTCACAGCAACACTATAGGACAGAGCAGAACTGTCCCAGGGAGTGCCTGGTGGATTTGAACTGCCGATTTTTTGGTTAGCAGCTGTAGCACGTAACCACTACACCACCAAGGTTTCTGTGACTCTGTTGAGTATGATAATTTCACTATTATTATTCACTCTAACTGGATACCATATTCTTAAAAGCATTTTAGTGTGTGAAATCTCCTGAATTTTAAGAAGTAAATGCTTAATTCTGTTTCTGTCCTGGAGAAACAAATCTGGATCCAGTAGAGTGCTGGAGGTAATTAGTTCATAATAACCAGTTTGTAAATTGTCATGTAATTTTGTGACCACATTGATGTCATGCTAATAGCTTGAAATCATGGTGGGAGTATTTTATACTTTGGAAATCTGCAGTCTTTCAGAATCAGGACTTCCACCTCCTAGGAACTTGACTGTTTTAAACATTTACTAACATACAACTGCCTGACATATATTTCTCTCAGCTAGAATTGCATGCTTTGCATATTAGCTATCATTGGAAATCCCTTGAGAAAATTCAAATAAGGCAAACTTTGAATAAATTTTCTCAGAATTCTACCTTTATATACATATGTTTACTGTTTTCAACCAAATGGTATATACACAGATATACATACATACATACACACAGACATATATCTATCGCATAGAATGTGTGTGGTACTTCTCATTTGGTTTGTAATAAATGATAAGATAATGGCAATAGCACTGGAATGGAGTTCAAGAAACTTGGATTCAAATTCCCTGTCACAGATTTTGTGACCTTGATAGTTAATTTGACTACTATGCTTCAGTTTCACTAAGTTTAAAAGTGGGAAAAACACTCATGCTGTGAAGTTGATTTCGACTCATAGTGACCCCATGGGACAGAGTTGAACTGCCCCATAGAATTTCCAAGGCTGTAATCTTTACAGAAGCAAACTGCCATATGCTTCTCCCACAGAGCAGCAGGTGGATTTGAATTGTAGACCTTTTGGTTAGCAGCTGAGAGATTTAACCACTCCCTAAGTATAAGAGAAGGCAAAGACGAGTGAAATTTGATAGTCTCAGTGAAGCTATTTAGTGTAAAAATTCTCATTTCAAAGGAAAAATGAGTATTTTAAGATAGTCTCAGCAAAAGGCCAAAGAGTTAATGGTTCATGTAAAATAATAATGTATACATCTTACAGATACAAAACTCATATGTACAAAATCATATTAGTTAGTTCCCCATGTTGAGTGATGAAAGAATCTGTAAAGCTCAGTGATTTTCAAGGAAACTAATTCAATTTATAATTTAAATCTGACCAATTCTAGAATTTTACTCAGTTCAGGGTTCTCTCTTTTCATGTGTTTTCTTCAACTGAGAACTGTGATCTAAATTTAGAGGTGTGGAACTGTAGAAACTTTTGTCTCATTGTGGTTAATACCACAATGGAAAGATGTGACGTGTGTGTGGTCTATCACATCCATGCACACGGTCTTCCTTCTGACATACAGTTCCTACTGTTCTTTGGTCACTGGCCTGATCCCCACTGTGTTGATTACTGAAATGTCTTCCTCTCCCTTGGCATTCTGCTAAGTCCATCCATGCAGGTCATTTTTTGTCCCTTCCATCCTTATTGAGGCTGCCATAGAACAAAATCCTGTACTCTGTTAGGAGCAAAATAAAATGAATTTCATTGAGCAGCTCAAGTTGGGGAAGCAGTGAGCAAAGGCTGTGAAGTGTTCTAAGTGCAGAAAATGAGATGAGCTTTTTGTATGAGAAATTTGAGGAAGCAGTGACCCATTAGCTATGTTTATTAATTTGCAGATTTCCTGAAGGCTTCCTGGAAGAGCATTTTGCCTAGAGCAGGAAGTGGCATGGAGTAGTCTGTGAAAGTATTCTTTGCCAGAACATTTTGATTACAGTCTAACCACATACTTTATGAGTCAGAATTAAATTGATGGCACTGTGTTTGGTTCTGAGAAAAGCCACAGTTTTTCTCCCTCACTTTGCTTTCCTATCTCTTTTAGAGTTAGTGCAGATAAACCCAGCTACTGTGAAGCTGTCCTCAATGCCTCTTATTTATTTATTTATGAGTGTGCTAGCACAAAGCCTCTCCAAGTGCTGTCTCCTACTTTTTGCAGCTATCATAGGTTTTCTCAGGGATAGAAGAAATTCCTGGATGCTTGTCCTTCGCTCCTCTTAGACATCAGGAATTTGAGAGTAGGCATGGGGAATATCTGTGTTATATCTATTATAGTAGAATGAGGATCTAGTAGAGGACTCTTCTATCAAGTTTTCTGCCTTTTCCAGCTTCGTCATGAACTTGGAGTTAGCTGTATCTCCAGTAATTAACTAAAGCCTGACATATAGTAGGTGCTCAATAAATATTTGCTGATTACATAAAAGAATGAAATTAACTGAATTAGTAAATGAACATGTTTTTGTTTTGTACTGCAACTACCTGTCTTAGGCTGGGTTCTCTAGAAAAGCAAAACCAGTAAAGCATATAAATACATATATGGGAAGATTTATATCAAGGAAATAGCTTACATGGTTGTACAGGCTAGAATATTCCAAGTCCATGGGTCAGGATAAAGCTTTCTCCTGAGTCATGGTGCTGCAGGGTCTGGCAAACCCAAGATCAGCAGGTCAGAGAGCAGAGCTCTTGCTCACAGGCTGCAAAGATGAATGAAACCCAAGATCGGCAGACAAGAAGCTGCAAGTGCAAGTCCCAACTGCTGGAGGTCAGATAAACAGGAACCAGATGCAGGACCTAGCATGAGCCAAAAGCCATGAGTCCTTCCACAGTGTCCACTTGATGCTGGACATACACTCAAGGAAACTCCTTTAACTGATTGGCTACTCATGGGGGTGATCACAACTTTATACTTACTACCAAACCACTGAGAATCTTGACCAACCAAGTTGATGTGCAATCTCAACCATCATGCCACTCCCTCTACCCCTCAAATCTCTTTGAATTTTTTCTCATCTTCTCTGATGGCTTTTGTGAACTCCTTAATGCTGGGAGATCCACCAGCATCCAGCCTCATGCCACAATTCTATACTGTTTCTACTTTGACTGTTTGGGGGCCAGAAAATTACTCCTTTATTTGTTCTGTGTTTTATATTAAATTCTACTCTCTGAGGCTTCTGGTCTCTGGTAATTGGTATTCAAATTGCAGAAGTTAGGGTTGAAAAACAAGCAAAAAAATATCTTTCAAAAAGCCTTGTATTTACAATTGAAAATATTTGTTTTCAAGTTAATACCTTTTATTTCTGCTATAGAGTTCAGTCCTTTCTAGAAGTAAAAGCCAAGAATTTGAATCTCCACTCTACCAGAAGTGTGGCATCTATCATCGGCTCTTGAATGGTGGTGCAAGGGAAATGGGTACAACAACCAGTGTGTGTGTTTGTATGTGTGTGTGTGTATTGAGTATGTGTGTGTGTATATGGGCAGCTTGGTTAATGCTTCAAGATACTATTCTGATATGCATAGAAATATTACTAGACAAGGACATTAAACTTTTTTTTATTATAGTAAATATGTAAGAAAACATTTGCCATTTCAACAGTCTCAGCATATACAGTTGTCACATTAATTATGTTAATTGTATTTTCCAACCATCACCATTAGTGCCAAAAAAGCCAAAAAGCAAAACCCACTGCTGTCAAGTTGATTCTGACTTGTAGCAACAATACAAAACAGAACAGAACTGCCCCATAGTGTTTCTAAGGAGTTCCTAGTAGATTCAAACTACTAACCTTTTGTTGGCAGCCATAGCTCTTAACTACTAAGTCACCGAGGCTTCTACCCTTACTACAGTGGTTTCTAATCAGAGCCCAGGGGCCCCTCGGGTGGTACTTCTTAACTTGTGATGCAAGATACTGACCTGTAGAGATACTTAAAATTATACCTGCTTGTATTTCATTACACATCTGCTGATTCATAGTTTTTTAGGCTGGGTTTAAGGCATGTTATTTGTATGTACATTCTTGTATAAAATTCTCCAGATATTTCTGAGGTATATCCCTATATAAGAATCATGGTCTTTGGAGATCTTTCTATGATCTTAATAGATTCTGAATTTCATATTCTGAAGTTCATATGGCACTTGAAATTCACATGGTGTGTGTGTGCTTAAGTAATAGTTTTCTGGGGGAGAAATTCCATAGTTCTAAAAAGACCTCCAAAGAATCTCAGTAGGTGCTAACAAAGACTGCTCTGATCATTGGCTTTCTCTGTGGTATGAGTTAAAGCAAAGAAGGATGGCCATCATGCTAATCTATGTTAGTGTAAAATGAAATATCCTATCTGGATATTTGTTGGTATACCTTATGACCTTATTTGTTCTGACCAAAAGAAAATAATTGAGAGGAACTAGTGTAGGACACTCCACCAAACCCACTGCTGTTGAGTTGATTCTGATTCAGAATGACCCTACAGAACAGAACAGAACTGCACCATAGAGTTCCCAAGGAGCACCTGGTAAATTTTAATTGCTGACTTTTTGGTTAGTAGTTGTAGCACTTAACCACTATGCCACAAGTGTTTCCTAGGACTCTGGGAGTAGGACACTCAGAATGATGAAAAAAATAGAAACTAGAAAAACCTGTTGCTATTTAGTCAATTCCAACTCACAATGACCCTATAGGGTGGAGTATAAGTGAATTTCTAAGTATAATAGAATTTCTAAGGCTGTAGGAATTGACTCGATGGCAGTGGGTTTGGTTTCTGTTTGGTTCTCTTTGCGGTAACTGATTGTGACGTCTTTCTTCCACAGAGTGGTTGGTAGGTTCAAATCACCTACCTTTCTATTAGTAATTTGGGAACTTTAAGGATGGAGGTATTGGATAACTTGGAAAAGGAAGGCTGAGGTGTAACCTGACAGAATGTGAGAAAAGGACTTTAAAGAGACCTTAGAGAATTTTTAGAACTACCTCATCTTACTATTTTTATTCCTGTCAATCTAACTTTTGTGGTAAGTTAACGAGAGCTCATTATCTTCAGTCTCATTTCATTTTTTGATACCTCTAATTACTATTTGGAGCCATGGTAGTGCTGTGGTTAAAAATTAGGGCTGCTAACCTAAGACGTCGGCTGTCTGAATCCATCAGCCACTCCTTGGAAACCCTATGAGGGCAGTACTAGCCTGTCCTTTAGGGTCATTATGAATTGGAATCAACTTGATGGCAACATTTTTTTAAATCACTAGTTATCTTAAAACAAGATTTCCCTCCTTATAGTATCATCTTATTTATCTTGGCTTACTGTCTGTGTAAAGCATAACACAGACCTAATATTTTCCACAAGAGGACCATCCAGGAAACTGAACATACTGAACAAGCAGTATTCTACTGTTTGAATACTCTGTTTAATTGTCTGGTTTCAGATTCAAGAACCATCCTAGTCACTGACCCAAAGTAAAGGACACATAGTGGAAATAATTATATTAATTATACCTACCATTTGCCTAGAGTTTTTCACATAAGTACTTGTTATTTGCATGGATTTATCACCATTCCAGAGAAGCCATAAAGGCCAAAAGAGAACCTATTTCTGGACTCCCCTCAGGGAATCTCTTCAGGTTGATTTTCATCTCTATCCTAATCTACTTGTTCTGTGCTGATATATCTTATATCTGCTTCATTTCTGCCGCTTTGTACATCCTTAAAAATGAGAGCTTCGTTTGGGGTGTACCTTGGTTTTTGTTTCCAGATTCCTGGCTACTGTTATTTGGTTTTCCATTGGCTTGCTGCACATTGTTCCATGGATCAGTTATTAGATCCAGCTAAAGTTGTTAATATCCTGCCTATGGCTGGTTTCTTAGGAAGGAAGGAAAATGGAGTTCAGGTTCATCACCGTGGTCACATTTTTATTTTTCAACAACAACTCTAGGAGAACCTCCCTATGAGGTAGGAAGGCATTAATTTTCCCCCATTTACAGTAAGGAATTGAGGTTCAGAGATATTATGCATTTATCCAAAGATATGCCACTAAGTAGATCTTTTCATTTTAAGTTCAGAGCAGTTAGGCTTGTTCTCTTATCAGAGAGAGCAAGGCAATACAGTTACAAAAATGCCATCATAGGTATAGGATTTGCCCATACCAAGCCACACGTTCTATCTCTGCCAGATGCCTCAGTTAATGCTTTAAGGAAAGAAATAGCTTATCTCTTTGACTTCAACTCTATTGTTATTATTGCCTACTTGCATATATGCAGCTGATAATATTTATTATCTCATTTAAAGACTAGAGCCTTCTAACAAACCTATTAGATATGTATTTCAGTTAAAAGAACAGTTGCAGAGAATTAGAGACAATCTAAAGTCACACAGCTAAGGGACAAAGATAGGACCAAATCTAGTTTTCTATTTCTTTTCTTTTTTCTTAATAACTCTTTATGTACCTATGTTCTATGAATTAATATTTTTAGTTGATTTCAGAAAAAGTGGCCTCATTTAGTTAGTTGTGATTACATAATGAGGCTCCAATAAAGGCTCTGATATACTAACTTTAACATGGAAGCTCCATGGGCTTCCTGGTTAGTGAAAAAAATTCATGTAATAATTGTCCTAGGACATTATTGAACTCAAGGGAGTAGTGGGAGGCAGCACATCAGAAGAGGGGGATTGTGAGAATCCTTGCACTTTACTTCTGGTATCCTAGGGGTAAAGGAAACCCTCAAGTTGGTTGCCAGCAAGTCAGAAATGAGGGTGTTGTGCAGGCTTCCAAACATGCACCTGACATCTGAGGCCTTAGAATAACTTGGCCATCTGGAGGACTGTGAGATCTGACTTAGCTCTGGGAGATTAGGGTCAGAGTGCAGCCTGTATCAGAACAAAAGTGGGCTTTATTTTTTTTATTGTGATAGAGTGAAAGTGTACAATCCAGTTTAAATTTGCATGTCTGCCTATCTGCAACTCTTTCTGCTCTTTCTGCCTGGTGACAGCACATTCCTCCTTTCCATTCTATACATGTCATATCCTCTTACCAATTTCCTATCCCCTCCTCTCCACCCTCTCCACTCCTCTATAGTAAGAGGCCAGTAGGATGACATCTTATAGATGCATAGAACCATAAAGTAGATACATGACAGGGTCACTCTGTGTCCCCAAGTCCAATCCATTCCTGTCTGAAGAGTTGACCTTGGTAATGATTTATGATCAGGAGCAGCATCAGGTCTAGGGGCCATGCTCCCAGGTGAACCTCTAGGCCTTCAGACCATTAATTACAGTCTTTAGTGGAATTCTCAGAGCGCACTCCTTTTTTTCCCCGTGTTAGCACTGGGATTCAACATTGTGAGCCCCATCACGGCTGTCATTGGTGGTAGCTGGATTCTTCTGGTTACGTGTTGATGTAGTCACCCATTCACCAGGGTCTTTCTGTCTGCTGGGTTCTCTTCCCGCCACGTTGTTGTTGTCCTTGGTGATCCTCTGTTCCAGCTGAGTTGGGACTATTTGGTGTACCTCAGATGGCAGCTTGATAGCTTTTAAGACTCTAGATGCTACTCACCAAAGTAAGAGGTAGAATATTTTCTTTTTATGTTTTTTTATTTTTATTTTTTTTATTTAACATGACTGAGTGAAAATGTACATTCCCGTATAAATTTACATGCCCACCTATGTGCAGCTTCCACTGCTCTCCCTGTCTGGTGACAGCACACTGTTCCTCTCTGCTCCATACATGTCTCATCCTCCCAATAGTCTCCTTTCACCTCCTCTCCACCCACTCTCCTTCCTCCAGCCAGAGGTCAGCAGGATGATATCCTATAGATGCATAGAACCATAAAGTGCATCCAATATATGGTCACTCTGCATCACCAAGTCCAACCTATTCGTGTCCGAAGAGTGGACCTTCGTTATGATTTATGGGAAAGGGCAGCATCAGGGCCGGGGGCCATGGTCTCAGGGGAACCCTGAAACCGCTGGACCATCAATTGAGGTCTTTTAGTGGATATTTCAGGATGCACCCCTTTTTATTCTTGTGTTGCCAGTGAGACTCCCCTCTGTGAGCTCCATCGTGGCTATCACTGGTGATGGCCGGACACCATCCAGTTCTTCCGGTCCCAAGTCGATGTAGGCACCCACTCTTGTGGGTCTCTCTGTCTTCTAGGTTGTCTTTACAGCATGTCATTTTGGTCCTCGGTGAGCAGCCGTTCCTGCTGAGTTGGGACCATTTGCTTTGTCCTCGGATGGAAGCTTGGCAGCTTTTAAGACCCCAGATGCCACTCACCACTGTGGGGTGCAGAGAGCTCTCTTAGTAAAACACTAGTTGTGCCAATTGGCCTCGATTTCGCCTAAGAGCATGGTCCCCTGCCCCCTGCCCCAGCTACTCTATCCTTGCAATATTGGGTTAGGATGGAAGGAGTACTCAAGTTATGCTGAAGTCCACTTAATGTTGTTCTTGTTTCTAATGTGTGCTATCACCACTTTCTCCCAACCAGATTTCTAGCAACTATCTAAACTAAGCCCTCCCCCACTCCCCTCCCTTGCAGCTGTCAAAGAGTCTTTTCTTCTATACACAAGTTTGTTTTTGAGATCTTATCATAGAGGTCTCATACAATATTTGTCCTTTTGTCGCTGACTACTTTCACTCAACATAATGTCTTCCTGTTGAAACCAGGTTAGGAGATGTTTCCTGGAATCATCGTTATTCTTTATCATTGTGTAGTGCTCCATTGAGTATATGTACCATAGTTTACCTATCCATTCTTCTGTTGTTGGGCATCTGGGTTGATTCCATCTTTTTGCTATCGTGGACTGTGCTGCGATAAACATTCTGGTGCGTGTGTCTGTTGTTGTGAAAGGCCTTGATTCTTTAGGACATATTCCAAGTAGTGGAATTACTGTATCAAAGGGTATATCGATATCCATTTTTTTAAGGAAGCGCCAGATTGCTTTCCAAAGAGGCTGGACCATTTTGCAACCCCACCAACAGTGTAGGAGGATTCCATTTTCTCCACAGCCTCTCTAGCATTTGTTGTTTTGTATTTTCTGGATCATAGCCAATCTCATTGTCATCTTGATTTGAATTTCTTTAATAACTAAAGATCGTGAACATGTCCGCATGTGTTTTTTGGCTGCCTGGATCTCCTCTTTAGTGAAGTGTCTGTCCATCACCTTTGCCCATTGCTTAATTGGATGGTTTATCTTCTTCTTATTGATATTTTGTAGTATCTTATAGATTATGGAGATCAGGTGATGGTCTGACATAGAGTTGCCAAATATTTTTTCCCATTCTGTGGGTGTTCTTTTAATTCTATTAATAATGTCTTTGGATGAGCAAAAGTGTTTGATTGTTAATAGTTCCCATTTATCTATTTTCTCTTCTATTGATTGTGGTTTCTTTGACAGATTTTGGAGTCTGTCATCATTGTGTATTAAAACTTCCATTGCTGTTCCTACCTTTTCTTGTATGAGCTTTATTGTTTTAGGTTTGATATTTAGGTCTTTTATCCAGTTGGAGTTCGTTTTTGTATAAGGTGTAAGATTTGGATCTTGATTCAGTTTATTAACCAATTTTGCCAGCACCATTTGTTGAAGATACTGTTTTTACCCAGTTTAATGTCTTAGGGCCTTTGTCGAATATCAACTGTTCATAGGCAGATAGTGTCATCTCTGGGGTCTCAATTCTGTTCCATTGATCGATCTGTCTGTTCTTATACCAGTACCAGGCTGTTTTGACCACTGTGGCAGTGTAGGATGTTCTAAGGTCGAGTAATGAGAGGCCTCCCAGTGTGTTCTTCTTCTTTAGTAGTACCTTACTTATCTGGGGCTTCTTCCCTTTCCAAACAAAATTGGTGATTTGTTTCTTCATCTCATTAAAAAATGATGCTGGAACTTGTATTGGATTGCATTATATAAGTAAATTGCTTTGGGTAAAATAGACACTTTCGCAATGTTAAGTCTTCCTATCCATGAGCAGGGTAGGTTTTTCCATTTATCTAAGTCTCTCTTAGTTTCTTGTAGTGAGGGCTTGTAGTTCTCTTTGTAAAAGTCTGTTGTTTCTCTGGTTAGATTAATTCCTAGGTACTTTCTCTTCTTAGGGGTTATTGTAAATGGTATTGATTTGATAATTTCTTCCTTACCAGTCTCGTTGTTGGTATAAAGGAATCCTACTGATTTACTTATGTTTATCTTGTATCCTGAGACTTTGCTGAACTCTTCTATCAGTTTGAGTAGCTTACTTATAGATTCCTTGGGGTTCTTTGCATATACAATCATATCATCTGCAAACAAGGAGATTTTAACTTCCTCTTTGCCGATGCAGATGCCCTTTATTTCTTGGTCTTGTCTAATTACTCTGGCTAGAACTTCTAGCACGATGTTGAATAGGAGAGGTGAGAGTGGGCATCCTTGTCTAGTTCCTGATCTCAAGGGAAAGTCTTTCAGTCTCTCTCCATTCAGGATGATGTGGGCAATTGGCTTTGTATAGATGGCCATTATTGTGTTGAGGAATTTGCCATCTATGCCCATTTTGCTAAGTGTTTTTAGCATGAAATGGATATTCAACTTTATCAAATGCCTTTTCTGCATCAATGGACAAAATCAGGTGATCCTTGTCTTTTGTGTTATTTATGTGGTTAATCACATTGATTGTTTTTCTGATGTTGAACCAGCCTTGCATCCCTGTTATGAATCCCACTTGGTCGTGATGGATTATTTTCTTGATATGTTGTTGTATTCTGTTGGCAAGAATTTTGTTGAAGATTTTTGCATCTAGATTCATGAGTGATATCGGTCTGTAGTTCTCTTTCTTTGTTGGGTCTTTCCCTGGCTTTTGTATCAGGGTTATGCTGGCTTCATAGAATGAGTTTGGGAGTACTCCATCCCTTTCTATACTGTAAAATAGTCTCAGTAGTATTGGAGATAACTCTTCTCTAAATGCTTGGTAGAATTCTGCAGTGAAGCCGTCTGGACCTGGACTTTTTTGGTTGGCAGTGTTTTGATGACCTTTTCAATCTCTTCCTTTGTGATGGGTTTATTAAATTGTTCTGATTCATGTTGTGATAATTCGGGTAGGTGGTATGAGTCAAGGAATTGGTCCATTTCCCCTAGGTTTTCAAATTTGTTAGAGTCTTTCATAGTATTCTGTTATGATATTTTTGATTTCTGTTGCATCTGTGGAGACAACTCCCCTCTCATTTCTAATTTGGGTTATTTGTTTCCTTTCCTGCTTTTCTTTAGTAAGTTTAGCCAGTGGCTTGTCAATTTTGTAAACAGCTTTTGGTCTTTTCAATTTTTTCAATTGTTTTTCTATTCTCTAATTCATTTAGCTCTGCACTAATCTTTATGATCTTGTTTCTTCTAGTGCCCGAGGGGTTCCTCTGTTGTTCTCTTTCTACTTGTTCAAGCTGTAGAGTTAGTTCCTTGATTTGGTTTCTTCCTTCCTTCCAGATGTGTGCACTTACGGAGATAAACAGACCTCTGAGCACTACTTTGGCTGTATCCCATAGGTTCTGGTAGGAAGTGTTTTCGTTCTCATTGGAATCCATGAATTTCTTTATTTCATCCTTGATTTCGTCTATAACCCATGTTTTTTTGAGCAAGATGTTGTTCAGTTTCCAAGAGTTCCACTTTCTATCTATGCTTTTTTCTGCTATTGATTTCAACTTTTATGGCTTTATGATCTGAGAAGATGCTTTGCAGTAATTCAATGGTATGGATTTTGTTGAGCATTGCATTATGGCCTATCACGTGGTCAGTTCTGGACAATGTTCCATGTGCACTGCAGAAGGTGTAGTTGTCTGCTGATGGGTGAAAAGTTCTGTGTATACCAATGAGGTTTAGTTGGTTAATTGTGTCAATGAAGTCTTCTGTATCTTTACTGAGGTTTTTTCTAGATGACCTGTCTAGTAATGAGAGTGGAGTTTTAAAGTCTCCCAGTATTGTTGTGGAGTCATCTAACTCTTCTTTGAGCGTAGTCAGTGTTTCTTCAACGTATTTAGGTGCTCTGATATTAGGTGCATAAATATTTAATATGGTTAAGTTTTGCTTGTGTACTGAACCTTTCAGCAATAAATAGTGTCCGTCTTTGTCCACGATGGTGGATTTGACATTAAAATTGATTTTGTCTGAGATTAGAATGGCCACCCCTGCTCTTCTTTGTTCATTGTTAGCTTGATATATATTCTTCCATCCTTTAATTTTCAGTTTGTTCGTATCTTTAGGTCTCAGGTGAGTTTCTTGTAGACAACATATGGATGTGTCATGTCTTTTGATCCAAGGTGACACTCGGTGTCTCTTTACTGGAGCTTTCAGTCCATTCACATTCAATGTAATTATTGATAGGTATGTGTTCACTGCTGCCATCGTGATATGTTTATTTTTATGTTGATATTTTCTCTGTTGTTATTAGTCTGTTCTGGGACATTCTTTTTTGTGAGTTGATTCTTCACCTTTTTCAGAGCTGGTTTTGTAGTTGTTGAGAGTCGTGTGTTAGATTTCTTGAAATGGTATGATACTTCTTTGTTGTGCTTTACAGCTGCCCCTATGATCCCCCTTAATAGACTATGTATAAATCCAATTTTAATTACTACGAGTCTTGTCATCTTCCTCTCCATCTGGAAGGACTATAACAACTGTAGTACATCCCTCTTTTTATTATGATGACACCATAGTTTTCATGATGATCACTGGATTGCTTCTTTACGTATGAAAGCTGTGATTGACTTTGGAGCCTTCCCTAAATGAGTAGAGTATTGAGTAGTGTGTCTTTCTAAAATATCAGGTTAGTGATTTCATTCTTCTAAGCCAGAGCCAAGAACTTCTTTCAGTATTTCTTGTAGTTTGAGTTTGGTTTTTACAAAGTCTCTGAGTTTCTGTTCATCTGGGAATGTCTTCATTTCATTTTCATATTTGAAACATAGTTTTCCAGCATATATAATTCTTGGTTGGAAGTTCTTCTCCTTCAAGGCTTTGAATGTGTCATGCCACTGTCTCCATGCCAGCATAGTTTCTGCTGAGAAATCTGATGAGAGCCTACAGGGGTTCCCTCTGAATGTTAGCTTTGCTTTGAGTCTTGCTGCCTTTAAGAGTTGCTGCTTATGTTTCATTTTGTTAAGCTTGATTATAGTATGTCTTGGAGTCTTTCTTTTGAGATCTATATTGGGTGGTGTACGATTTGCTTCTGAGATGTCTATGTACTCTTCCTTCATGATTTCTTGGAAGTTTTCTGTCAGCAGCTCAGCAACAATACTCTCTGTGTTCTCAGATGTCTCACCCTGTTCAGGGACTCCAGTTAATCGAAAGTTGTTCCTCTTAATAGAGTCCCACATGCTTCTTAATGTTTCTTCATTTTTCTTGTTTCTTTTTTCTGATTTATGCTCATAGACTCTGGCATCAGTAGCTCTGTCTTCCAAGTCAGAAATTCTTTTTTGTATTTGTTCCATTCTGTTTTCTTGGCTTTGCATGGAAGTTTCTATGTCTTTGATTTTGTTCTTGATCTGTTGGATTTCAGAGTACTGTTTTTCCATCAGATGGAGCAGCTTGCTTAATTTTTCATTTTGTTCTGCTGCATTTTGTATAAAGTCTAGAATGGCTCTGTATATAATCATTTTGTATTCACTTCCTGATGCTTTCATAAAAGTTTCTTCATCTTTAAAACTCCTTGATTGCTTTGTTTGGGAACCTTCTGAAGCCGTGGGTGATTTCTTGTATGCCACAAGTGTCTGTTGCTTTTTGGGTCCCATGTGAGTATGTGAGTATGTAGATGCTCAAAGAGGTACTGTGAGAATGGATTGCAAATGTTTATCTAGGCTGTCTTAAAATGTAAAGCAAAAGGTATCTGAGCACTTCACAAGTCAGTTAGGTTTTCAGGTATAGAGGTCCCTCTTCTCAACTGACAAAGTAAGCACAACTATATCCAACCCCAGATGATAACAAACGAGTTCAGAATACAGCAATGCTACTGCCCTGTTGGCCTCTGCTGACAGGGCCTAACCTTAGGTGACACTGGGTCAAGTACTGCTTTTGTGATAGAAAAGCACTGTCTTGTGGGCAGGCTCTGGCTCCCAAGCTAAGAATTAGGTCCAGCTGTGGCAACCGCATCTGAGATGGCGTCCTCCTCACAGACAGCAGATAGAGGGGCTAAAGATGCAGAGAGGTAGTGATTCCTCTGCTTCTGTTGTAGGGCCCCCAATGTAGGTGGCCTTTGGTAAATTACTGCTTTTCTGTTGGAGAAGTGCTGTCCTGTTTGCAGGAGCTGGCTCCCAGGCTGAGAACTAGGTCCTGCTAAAATCTCGGTACCAGCATGGCGTCCTGCACACTGACTGTGAAATTCCGTACAAACCCCGCTGAGGCAGATATAAAACGAAAGGCTCAAAGTGGCTAGATTAACAGAATCCTAAGCCTGGCTCTCAAAATACGGGAATTTTGCCTACCTATCCCCCCAGCAGTGCATCTGAGCCTAGCTGCTAGGTAAGACCCAGCTCTGCCCGCTGGCCAAGACAGAGAAAAAAAAGTTAATATGGTGCATTTACCTTCCTTCCATGAGAGCCAGGGCTAGCCAGGAGTGGGAGTCAGTGAAAGAGAGGAGGTTTTTTGCTCAGTGGTGTGAAGTCCTAAATAATAGCCCTGTGCCGTGTCCTGAGGCGGATTAGGTGATCAGAAGGCTCCATTTGATTATCAGTTCTGGTCTTGGTTTCCAGAGGGATATAAGGAGACGTGTGCTTAGTCTTCCATCTTACTCTGCCCCCTGGAATTATCAGAATATTTTCTTTATAAACTATGTCATGCCAGTTGAGCTAGGTGTACTCTGAGAGACCACAGTCCTCAGCCCTCAGCTCAGTAGTTTGGTATAACTCTCTCCTTTTTTTTCGTGGTACCAATTGAATCTTAATTCACTGTTTTTTAAACTCTTTATTGTTTCTTAGAGAACAGCAACAGACTTTTCTCAAGCAAATCTTACATAAAACAAAAGTTAAACATTAGAAACAGTACTTTTGTTGCTATAAACTTACTTTATTAATTGAATATAAATTACTTCTTATAAAAGCAGTCAATAAACACAATGAGATTACTCTGATGAATACCAGAGTTTCAAATAGAAAGTTAGGAATGACAGTTTTCTGTATTAGACATCACCCTATTTATCTATGAAATTGTATTCAAATATTTATACAATTCATCTGACCCCACCTGTGTAATTCAGTTTTAAAACCCTTGTCTACTAGTTTAACATAAAGATAATTTTGACTGTAAGAATGATGGATTTACTGAAAAACCTCTTAAGAAAGCAAGTAAGTGAGGCTTCATTACAAATGATAAGTAATAAGTCTTGGACCTGTTTCAATGCAGGATATTGGGTCTGAAATCTCCATTTTATTTATGTCTTACAAAGTTATAAAGAGGCTTTATTTGAATCATTTTCAGATGATGAAACAAGTTCAGGGATCGTGTATGTAATGAATGTTAAAATAGGGCATTTTGTTAGAATACCATGGTAAAAAAAACTGTTTGGGTTACTCCTCTACATGTAAGGTAAATAAAGTTTCTGGGTGGCTGGAGAGTAGGACACAATTTGTGAGGATTTGTTTGTTCCTGCCAGTCTCTCTGCAGTCCCTTGACACTGCAAATACTTAATACACTCAACTGCTAACCAAATGGTTGGAGGTGTCAGGCTACCCAGACACACCACAAAGTTCTGATGGTGTACTTTAAAAAAAAATCCATTTGAAAATCCTATGGACAGGGACACAATAAAGGGACCATAATGTGTAACAGAAACTAAAATTCTTAAAACCAACCAACCAACCAACCTAACAAACAAACAAACTGGACTTACTGGACTAATTGAGCCTGCAGAATACCTTGAGACTACTGCTCTGAGATACTCTTCAAACTTTCAGCCACAACTAACCCCTGAGATCTCTTTGTAGCTAAATGACAATTTGAGTCAGAAATAAATGACTATTACCCATCAGTACTGTGCTTCAATAAAAAGTTACCTTTTTGAGACTGAACAGTCAGAAATTACTTTAAAATAAAGATAAGAATGTGAGAGAGCAGGTGGGCTAGATTAACAGAAACAGAATAACCAAAATGAAAATAATGGGAATATTAAAGCATTGTAGAGAATATAGCCAATGACACTGAACAACTTCTGCAGAATCCCTTGAGTGGGGGAAGCTAAACTACTGTGTAATCCTTCACTAAAAGCAGAAATAAAATATTATTTTTTTCAAAAAGATGGAGCCAACATGGTGCTATAAGCAGAAGCACCATGCCATCATTCTTCAGCAAAGACCCCCCAAACTGAGTAAAACAGATAGAAACATCAGTCCTGGAACCCTAAACCTCAAATGAAGGGATAAAGAACTGAATCAAGTACCAAATGGAAGAAGACGTAGAAAACAGGGGATGAAGACAGCTATAGGGTGGAGATCTACTGACAGCTACTAAGGTCTACTGACAGCTAATGTGGCAAAGATTTGCCATCTTAGATCATAGCCACCGGAACCAAAACAGAAAATGTTGGAAGGCAACTTCACAAAGCAGTCAGCAGGAGACAGAATAATTGGTAACCAGGTATCCTAACCCTTCCCTCTTGCTTATCTGTATCTTGCACTGAGTGCTGGGCCAACTGAGCAACACTGGTGTGGGCCCCATACTGCACTGCCTGTAGCCCCAACCTCCTGGCCTCAGTTTATGCTGCAAATGAACCATGCTCATTCCTCTTTCCCCTTTATCCTGCTGGTCCTGCTCTGTTGCACCATAGTTGAGCAACTGGTTATAACCACTTGGACAAAGTAGTGAGAAGTATTGTGTCCACAAATGAGCAAGGAACAAGCACATTCAGACACATCTTAGAAACAAAGTCAGAAATATGTTAAAAATCAAAGGATAGAAAAGAATATATCAAGCAAAGAACAAACAAGAAGAGTAGGAGTGGAAATACTAGTATTAGATAAAATGGACTTTAAAACAAGACCCACCATGAAAGATAAGGAAGGACATTATATATAATCAAAGGAACAATCCACCATAAGGCTAGTATCATAATAAATATCTACATACCTAATGACAGTGCCCCCCAAATACATAAATTCTACCAGCACTGAAAAGAGAAATGGACAGTTTCACGGTAATAATAGGAGACTTCAACATGACACTCTTGGAAAGAAGAGAACATCTAGAAAGAAACTCAACAAAAACACAGATAATCTAAAGCCAAAATCAACCAACTTGACCTCATAGACATATGTGGGACAGTCTACCCAACAGCGGCAAAGCATATATTATGTTCCAGTGCACATCTTAGACTGCAATATCTCAGACCACAATACAATTCTCAACAAAATTTGAAACACTGAGTTAACACAAAGCATCTTCTCTGATCACAACACCATAAAAGTAGAAGTTAATAACAAGAGGAGCAAAAGAAAAAAAATTAAATACGTGGAAACTCAGTAACACCTGCTTAAAAAACATTGGGAATAACAAAAAAAAACAAAGATGGAATGAAAAATTCCTAAAATCACATGAGAATGAAAACCTTTGAGACACAGCAAAGGCAGGGCAATTTATTGCAATAGATGTACATCAAAAAAGAAGAAAGAGACAAAATGAAAACATGAGCTATACAACTTAGACAAGTAGAAAGAGAACAACAAAAGCAGCCGTGGAGTCACCAAAAGAAAGGAAATAATAAAGATCAGAGTAGAAATAAATGAAGAACAGAAAAGCAATAGCATCAATGAAATTAAAAGTTTCTTAGAATCAACAAAATCAACATACCATTCATGAAAAGACCAAATAAAAACAGAAGAGGTAGCATATAGCCAAATAAGAAATGAAATGTGAAACATTACAACAGACTCAAGTGAAATAAAAGCTGCACTCCAACAAATCTGAGAACCCAGTGAAAATGGACAAACTTCTAGAAACACTCTACCTTCATAAACTAACAAACTGAGATAGAAAATGTGAACAGTTTCATAATAAAAGAACAGGTTGAAAGATATCTATCTATCATCTCTCTCTATCTATGAAACTATCAACAAAGAAGAAAGAAAGGTCCTAGCCCAGATGACTTCATTGGAGAATTCTATCAGACATTCAGGGGAGAACTCACACCAGTACTACTTATATTATTTCAGAACACATATATATGTATATGTTCTTCCTATATATATGAATCTGGCATAACCCTGACCACAAAACCAGGCAAAGGCGTAACAAAAAAAGAAAATTGCAGATCAGTATCTCTTAGGAATATAAATATGTAAGTACTTAACAGAATTTTAATTAATAGAATTCAGTATCATATAAAATAAATAATACACCCTAACTAAGTGAAATTCATACCAGGTGTGAAAAAAAAAATCACACAGTCATCTCTGTCAACACAGGAAAGGCATTTGATAAAGTCTAACACCCATTCCTGACTTAAAAAAAAAAAAAAGTCAGTAAAACACGAATAGAAGGGAAATTCCTCAGTGTAATAAAGGGCTTGTTGTTACTGTTAGGTGATGTCGGATTCTAACTCATAGAGACCCTACATACAACAGAATGAGAAACTTCCCAGTCCTGTACCATCCTTACTGCCATTGTGATGCTTGAGCCCGTTGTTACAGCCACTCTTGTTAATCCATCTCCTTGAGGATCTTCTCTTTCAGTGACCGTCTAGTTTACCAAGCATGATGTCCTTCTCCAGGGAATGGTCACTCCTGATAATATGTCCAAAGTATGTGAGACAAAGTCTCACCAGCCTTGCTTCAACTTGTTTCTTCAGTACCATCAGGTCCTGATTATGTGCTACGTGTTTAGATGGCTGGATGTCAACCAATTCTTTCTGTTATAATGACTCTATGTATTCCTTCCATCTTCTTTGGATGCTTCCTGAGCCATTTAATATTTTCCCTGTGGAATCCTTCACTATTGCAACTTGAGGCTTGAATTTTTTCTTTGGTTCTTTCAGCCTGAGAAATACAGAACATGTTCTTCCCTTTTGGTTTTGTATCTCCAGCTATTTGCATATGACTTTGTCTTTTCAAGCTGTCCTTTGAAATCCTATGCTCAGTTGTTTTACTTCATCATCTTTCTTTTGCCTTAACTACTCAAGATTCCAGCACAAGTTTCAGAGTCTCTTCTTACATCCAATTCGGTCTTTTTTTTCTTTCCTGTCTTTTTAATGACCTCTTGCTTTCTTCATATATGATGTTTTTGATGTCATTTCACAACTCAACTGATGTTTAGTTATTAGTGTTCAATGCATTAGATCCATTTTTGAGATGTCCTCTTAGGTGGGATATAGTCAAGGTCGTACTTTGGCTCTCATGAACATGTTCTAATTTTCTTCAGTTTCAGTTTGAATTTGCACGTGAGCAATTCTTGGTTTGTTCTGCAGCTGGTGCCTGGTTTTGTTCTGACTGGTGATATTGAACTTTTCCCTCATCTCTTTCTTACAAATGTAGTCCGTTTGATTTCTGCAAAATCCATCTGACAGGTCCAAGTGTATAGTCACCATTTATGTTGGTAAAAAATTGTATTTCAATGAAGAAGTCATTGGTAATGCAAAACTCTGTCATGCTATCTCTGGCATTGTTTCTATCACCAAGGCCATGTTTTCCAACCACTGACCCTTCTTTGTTTCCCATTTTGGAATTCCATTCACCAGTAATTATCAGTGTATCCTGACTGCATGTCTGGTCAAAGAATTCGTCTTTGGACTTAATGTTAGTGTGTAAATTTGAATATTAGTCATATTAACTGGCCCTTCTTGTAGGCATATAGATATTATCCTAACACTGACAGCATTGTACTTCAGCATGGACCTTGAAATGGTCGTTCTGAGTATGAATGCAACACCATTCCTGTTTGTCATTCCTAGTGTATCAGATCATATGATTGTATGATTCAGAATGTCCAATAGCAGTTAATTTCAGTTCACTAGTGTCTAGGATCAGTGAGCACAGAAGATAGAAGAAGAACTGATGCCTTTGAATTGTGGTGTTGGAGAAGACAGTTGAATGTACCATGGGCTGCCAAAAGAACAAACCGATCTGTTCTAGAAGAAGTACAACCAGAGTGCTTGCTCCATGGAAACAAAGATGTCAAGACTGTGTCTTACATACTTTGGACATGTTGTCAGGAAAGATCAGTCCCTGCAGAGGGACATTATGCTTGGTAGAGTGCAAAGTCAGCAAAAAAGAGGAAGATACTTGATGAGATGGATTGACACAGTGGCCGCAACAATGGGCTTAAGCATAAAAATGATTTTGGACATGGCACAAGACTGGGCAGTGGTTTGCTCTGTTGTTCATAGGGTTGCTATGAGTCAGAACCGACTCAATTGCACCTAAGAACGTCTAGGATATTGATGCTTATCTATTCCATCTCATTTTTTATGATTTCCAATTTTCCTAGAGTCATACTTCATACGTTCTATGTTACAATCATTAATGGATGTTTTCAGAGGTGTCTTCACGGTTTGAGTCATGCCCCCTTAGTAAAGGAGGTCCTGAAAGTTTGACTCCATCCACGTTATTAAGATTGGCTCTATGTTGAGAAGTGAGCTCTTCTCTAGCTGTCTTTTGAGTGCCTTCCAACCTGCGGGGGGCACATTTTCTTGCACCGTATCTGACAGCCTGTTTTATTCTTGTTTTTATTTTAGAGCCTGACTTGCTAGGGATGCCCTCCATGTTAGCATAAGTTTATGATCAGTCAATGTTTGGTCAGAGGTTGTACTTCAATGCCTTGAACCAATAATGTTTCCACCCTCTCCTGACAGATCTTTTAGGTTACTAAGACCATTCAAAGTTCAAGCAAATTAGAAGTTTTTATTTTTATTTTCTTCAGGTACTCTCATTTTCCACTGGACTGTATCTCATATTCAGCAGGGATGTGTGGAGATGCTAAGGACACTTCTAGTCTCTCCTGAGTAGTTGCAAGCTTTCCTGTCAACCATAGTAATGTAACTTGCTAATGAAGGCCCTCTATGGCTATGCTGTTTCCCAAGTCTCTCTGTTAAACTTCTGGCTAATCTGGTGGTGTTTTTCATGCTCCGCTAAGGACCACATCTTCAAGCGGAGACAGTATCTTTCTCTGTTTGTTTGCTACATGGAATGCTACTAGTCCTGAAAATGCCATGGAGTGTGGATTTCTTTTCATGCTCTACTCCAAATCAAGTGTGCTTTCTTCAGCAGCAGAGAGAGTAGTTTTTACAGCTTTTCTACTCTGTAAGCTAACTGAGCTGAGGAATGGAGATGAAAGTGTGCCCATGCAAAAAGGGTGCTAACTTTCACTGCTGTCACCCAAGGTTGAATAGTTTTTCATGAATAAATCTTTTTCAATTTTTTGTGTATGTTAATTTATGTTCTAGAGTACTGAATTGTTTTTAGCAATTTTGTTTAGTGTTTTGATTGCTTTTTGAGGAGATGATCTGCTGTGCTCCTCACTTCAGCGTTTCAGAAGACTATCCCATGTTTCCAGTCTTTTTAATTTCATTTTTATTTTACTGAAATTGTCTCAACCTAGATCACTTTTTCTAGCTGACTTTATCAAACAGACAATACATTGTTCAGGTTAGCTGTTATCATGTAAATAGATTTTAGAATATTTAAAAATAATGATTACTTCTACTAGTAATACTCAATATAGCATGCATTCATTCTTGGGTTAAATATATCCATCATTATTGTTAAAATATTCTTTAAAGTAGCTACTTTGTAAAATACTTTATTTAATCATTGTAAATGTGCTGCTTTGATTTAATATGATTTTGAAATGCATATTCTTAACCTAATTTTAGTAGTTATTTGTTTAGATGCTCTAAAGAATCTTTGGGAATAAAATGTATAGTAGATTCCCAACTTGAAACCCAAGCCTAAGACTATGCCTAGGGTGGTCCAAACTGGAGGAAGCTAAGGCTTGAAATAACTGAGATGTTATTATTTATTTCAGTACACACAAATAGCTGAGATGGCAATTCTCCATAACAGGTCATGATGTGGCAGTAACTGTAGAGTTAACCACAACCTGGATGCACTGCTTCAAAAAATAAATATTTAACTTTCTCATGAAGAGTCTTTTAAGGGTTCCACAATGGTGAATTGGATTTTTTTTTTTAATGACTCTAAGTCGAGAATAATTTCCCATGTTCATCCGTTTACTTCTTCAACAAATGTATGTACACTCTTCTTGTATGCACTTATCAGGCCTAGATTAAACCTGAGCTGTCCCCTATAGTAGAAACTCTGGTGGTGTTATGGCTAAGTGCTAAGGCTGCTAACTGAAAGATTAGTAGTTTGAATCCACCAGATGCTCTTTGGAAATTCTATGGAGCAGTTCTACTCTGTCGCAACAGGGCTGCTATGAGTTGGAATCAACTGGGTGACAGTGGGTTTGTTTGTTGTTTTTTGTTCCAGTATGGTAGCCACTAGACACATGTCTGAATTGATATGTAATGTATGTAGAAAATATACACCAGATTTTGAAGAATTGTTACTAAGAAAGAAATGTAAAACATCTCAACATTTTGGTATTGATTACATATAGAAATGATAATATTTTACATATATTGGGCTAAATAAAATACACAATTAAAATAAATTTACCTGTTCTAATTCTTGAGATGTAGCTACTAGAAAATTTAAAAATTTATGTGTAACTTGCACTTGTGATTCACATGATGTTTCCATTGGACAGCACAGAGAAATGAGTGGCAAGACACTGGTTCAGATAATCTACATTGTAGATGCACAGATGTTCTCAAAAAATTAATAGTCTAATGGGGAGACAAACTGAAGAAAAAATTTCAATGATTAGCCATATGGTAAAGAGAATGGTCTCTGGTGTTTCACTGACTTGAATTTTAATCTGTTTTCTATCATTACTCAGTTAAGAAAACAAACAAACAAAATAAAACCATTGTCGAGTTCATTCTAATGTCTAGCAACTGTATAGGACAGAGTAGAACTGCCCCATAGAGTTTTCAGGTAGTGCCTGGTGGATCTGAACTGCAGACCTTTTGGTTAGCAGCTGTAGTACTTGACCAGTATGCCAGTAGGGTTTCCGACTATTTTCTAAATCAAGTGACTGAAGTATTAAACTTCAGTTTCCTCACTTGTAAAATACAGAACATTAGTAGTAATACCTACCTTAAAGGGTTTTTTTTTTACAATTCAGTGAAATAATACTTGGAAAGTACTATGCACAATCACTAACACATACCCAAAATGAAACCTACTGATGTTAAGCTGATTCTATCTGAGACTGACCCTAAAAGACAGAGTAGAACTGCTCTATAGGATTTCCAAGGCTGTAAATCTATAGAAGCAGATGGCCACATCTTTCTCCCACTGAGACAGGATGTGTGTTTGAACAACCAATCCTTTTAGTTAGCAACTGAAATGCTTTAACCACTGTACCACCAGGCCTCCCAATAGCATGTAGGTAGTATTTAATAAATGATAGTGATCATGATGATGATGTTAATTATACTGATTTTGATATTGATAATGACAATTACCTTTAAGTATATGGAGGATTTTATGAGGAAAAAGATAAGGGACAATTAATTCAAATTGATAGACCATGGAAATGACATCTAAACTGCATAATAAAGGATGATTAAGCACTAGCTAGTAGTCTGAAATGTTGAAGAAAAAGCATGAGTGGCAGTGGGAAAAGTTTTTACATTACATGAAATTATAAGAGAATCCTACCTTTTCTCTCACATGTCGAGTTATTCTATGTGAAAGTGATGTGAAAAATTAAGGGACAAAACCAGAAAATTCAGTCCAAAACACTGATACTACTAAAGGAAGTATGTGTATGTATAAAATAACCAAATGGCTTTCTAAATATCTAAGTCTGTTACCCAGTTGTTCGATTCACAACCCTACTAAGAGGAGAACCCACAGTCAGGTAAGAAGAACATAACAAATTTGATTCAACTAGTAAGGAAGCATTTTTTCTTTAACAGGAAAGCAGGTAGAAAACACATTTTCTTAAAAGAAGATTAAAATTAACAGAAAACTAAGCATGAACTGAGGGTGCTATTTTGAAACTGGCTTTTGCACCATTTCCTGCAAACCAAATTGCATATTGGTGTATTCATTGCCGAAATGCAAGCTGAACTGAAAATACAAATGCTCACAATTTAAAATCACCCACTGGAAATAGAAGAAAATGCACACAAAATAATGAAAACACTTTAATGCTTATAGATAAGTGGTACTGGGGGGGTATTTTAATAAGTAAATGTTTATTTTAGTTGCTGAGAATATTCCCTTAGATTCTAGATACATAAATTTCAACCCACGTTCCTCAGTTGCCATAACAACTTGATGCATTTGTTCTCTTGTGTCATTTTTTATCACATCAGTTTTTTTAAACTTTGGTTGCTATGATAACACAGTATAGTTGTTAAATTTATTCCGTTCACATTTTGTTCTACTGGAAACTGGTCATTTGCTTTTATTTTTCTCTGACGAAGTTCATATAGCAGAAGTATAGTAAGAAAAATAGTGGTCTAAACACAAATATAAGTTTGCATTAAAATTTTAATAATTTATCTTAATTTATGCTCATGTGGTATTATATTACCTCTGTGATGTGGAGGATGACTAGAACTTATCTAGCTCCACTCTAAAGGAAGGAAACAACTTTTACTGTACTGAATGAGGAAAACAAACAGTTTGAATTGCAACAATGTCAGTTGTAGTTTTATATTTAGGCATGAGTTTAACCAGTCTTACATGGAGGAAATTGTGTTGTAGTGTCAAAACTACTGTTATTAGCTCCTTTGTTAACTTTCTTGCTTCTTGATTCTCTACCAACCCATTTATTGAAATACAAACTCATTTATTGAAAATAATAATAAATGAAATTTTTCCCTAAAGAAGGAGAATCTCCTTTATAAAAAAAAAATCTCCTTGTGTAGAATTAGATACCAAGCATATGTGTGGCTGTACCTAAATATAAATTTGTTTTAATTTATTCACCTGACTCCTACTGTCTCTTCTATGTTCAATGCTTTTAATGTTACTTTTATAAAAACAAACAAGTATATCACTTAAAGTTGACAATACCCTGGCCCCCACCAGCTCTGAAAATAGGTTATATTGAGAGACATGCTGGTATACAAAGAAATAAAAGGCAAGGGACTAGGATCAAAGACACTTGAATAAACTAATAATGAATAACTGTGTGATCCTGGAAACTATTTATTTGATGATTCTTAGTTGTCAAATCTGTTAAATAGAAAATAAGGAGTCTGTAAACTTTTTGGTGGAAACAGTGTGATAATATATTCAAAAGGTGCACTTCAGAGCTCAGCACAGTGTAGCTGATCAAAATATCTCAGTTGCCTTCCTTTTCTTGTTCTTCCACTGAGGGTCAGGAGTAAAGAGTGAGAAACCAGAAACCAGTGGAACTTCAGTTCAGCTAAGGCAACAGGCTCATCTTCAAAGCAGCTGCCTCTTTCAACTAGTAGCATAATGTTAAAGAGTAAGGAAAATATAGTCAATTTGGGCCAATTTTCCTGATTTCCAGGAAGCCATGGTATTAAAGGTTGTTTTGTGGTTCTGGGAAGGTGTTTATATTAGAACTCTGGATCACAAGTTGATATTTCATGTAAAAAGATAAATCCTCTTGGTGATGACTTCTTTGTCAGCTCTGAATTCACATTTTGGCTCTGTTTCAAGATCTTGGAAAGTTACCTAGCCTTTTTAAGTCTCAATTTTCCATAAATGTATAAGTAAGTCAATTCAAAATTTTAATTGAGCTCTTACAAGTAATACCTACATTGGAGCTTGTTGTTAGCATTAGCCAAGCCAAGTGCCATTGAGTCAGATTTTTAGCATTAGAGGTAATAAATATAGCATACTTTCAATGAATGTTTATTATCAATACAGGATTGTTGTTACGAATGATGGTGTTGTTAATGGTGATGATGAAGCTGACTGGCAAGGCTGAGCCAGAGCTGAATCAGGGCAGTCTTTTTTGCTAGCAGGAAAACAGAAGAGTTTAGGGGAGTACTGCTGCTGGGGCACATATGAGTACTCAGAGCTGATTTCAGGCACACTGAAGTTTCAACTCAAGATAGTAAAGTAAAAGCCAGCTAACATGTGTCGTAGGAGAATATGGGGTGTCCCTGGATGGTGTTAATTGTTACCATGCTTGACAACTAACAGAAAGATTAGAAGTTCGAGTTCACCCATAGGTGCTTTGGAAGAAAGTCCTAGAAACCTATTTCTGAAAAATCAGCCATTGAAAACTCTATGGAGCACAATTTTATTCTGACACACATGGGATTGCCATGAGTTGGCATTGACTCAGTGACAACTGCTTTTCAATATTCTGCTAGGCTTGGACAGCACTGATTCTGCAAATAAGTATGATGTGTCTCCAGATGGAAGAAACAAATGTCCTCACTTGACAGGGAATGGGGAGGCTGGAGCTGACAAAGCTGCTGTGGTCCTGTTCCTTCTCTATGCCTAAAGCACTCCTGAGTACAAACTAGAGCATTTAGGGAGATACATCGATTCTGTCAGGCCACTAGGGTCTCATTTAGAACATCTCTGCTGGAACAATGCAGACATATAAATTTCAACCCACATTTTTTAGTTGCCATGGTAACTTGATGCAATTGCTCTGTGGTGTCTTCTGCATATCTCCCCTGTCTTCTTTATTTTTATTTTTAATCGTTAGGCCTTTTACTTTGCCATAATTTCCTAAATGTTCTTGTAACTTTCTACCCTCTAATTTCCCAGCTAAATTTCTGAGTAAGTTGTTAGGGATTAATTTCCACCTAAGAATAATAGCTGAATGTTGGTGTTCACATGGGCATGCCTGCAAGTCAGTCTCTTTCTGTCATGCACGTGCACACATATACACACACAGACGCAGACATACTTGTATACAGAGGCAGACAATTATGTTTGAAAACTGATGGATTTCTAAAGTCAGTCATTGCTTTATAGAAAGCAGTTTGTGTATATTAAATAAAAAGCACAGAGTAAGTGGTCCAGTTCTAGAACAACTAATTGATTTAATGTTTCCTTAGCAACTGCAACATGGCAGGCTGAATAAAAAAATGTAATTCTCATAGCATTTCTTTTTCTCCACTTGATCGTACTAACACATTTACATTGTGAAGGTAAGTGTGCTTCATTGTAAGGAGCACAAGACCAACTTGGGTTTGCATTCAGACTCCGTTACCTCTTAGCTGACTGACTTTGGGTTGAACCACTCTAAGCCTACTTAACCATGCTGAGCCTCCAATGGAATGTTAGTTAACTTCCTAAGGCATTGGTGAAGAATAGGTTGAGAATACCTAGAATAGGAACTACAATAAGTCTTACAACTTTATATACAAATGTTAATTTTTTTCACATCTAACCAACTAAAAATTGAATTTAAAAAATGAAATGTGTCACTCATTAGGTGACTATATCCTTTCTTTATTACTATACACATCATCAATAATAAAAGTGAGGTAAATAAGAAAACACAGAAGCAGAATGATATGCAAGCTCTTTTCCTGAATGATTAGAATGTAAAGGACTGTTATGAAAGAAAGCAATTTCTAGAGGCCTCCAAGGTAAGATGACCCTTGTTTCATTCAATCAAGATCTTTGATGCAGGATCAAGCCTCATTTAAAGCATCAGACAAATAACCAGGATATTTATAAACTGTTCTCTCTCTTGGAAGACAATAGTCACCACTGCAACAAAATTCTTCTTATATGTAGGAAATGATCTCACTACAAGTACATTCTAAATATAAAAATGTGTTTAATCAGGAGCTATGGGGAGGCAGGAAAACAACATTAGGTATGCAGGAGAAGAGCTATTGCCAAATTGTGACTGCTACTATTGCTATGTATTTGTGTGTCACCTTGGCAGGGCAAAAATAACTAAGGTACAGAAACAAAATTACATTTTAAAAGAATTCCAACCTGCTTTATTACAGTGTTTGGTCTTTCAGAGATTGAGTTACAGAAAATTAAGTAAAAGCAAAAGATCATAGGGAAAGTACTTAAAAGGATAATCTGCAAATAGTGTTTATTAAAAAGAAAAAGTATTTTCAGGTAATGAGAACAGCAACCATGAAAGAAGATATAACATTTCTTTTTTAATACTAGTCAAATGAAGTACTAGGAAAATAAGTTATTGACTTACATATTTGATATATTTATTGATCAAATAATGTTCCCTTGAATTGTGTGTTTTACTATAGTTCAGAAAGAGGATACATTTTGGAATCTGATTAAACCTCATTAGAGTGCTGGCCCTGCATTTTGGTAGCTGATTAATTTTGGGAAAATAACTTTAATAAAATTGTTTATTTTAGATTGCAAAACTGAACTTCAGACTATATTATGCTATGAAACTTCACATAAACTTGGACAAGTTGCTTTGCCTCTGTGGCTCTTTTTCTCTGATGTATAAATTGAGGCTGTTAGGTTCTAGGTGGCGATCTTCATGAGTACATTTTCAGCTCTGATGTTCTTGAGTTCTGTGTTCTGTGTGATGATGATATTTAACTATATTTCTACAGCTAAGACCTTTGTTTTCAAGCTTCTAAAGCCACAGTTTAGGTTGGATTCCAGAATCAGATCCTGAAACACAAGAGTGCAGCTTATAATGATTCAGCTCTTTGTCTTGCATTGTACATTGCTTTATCTTTAGAAAGTGTGTAGTTTGAAAGAGGTGCACCCTAAGATCTCCACTAAAAGACCTTAACTGATGGTCCAGCAGTGTCGGGGTTCCTCTGGGAGCATGGCCCCTGGCTGTGATGCTGCCCTTGCCCATAAATCATAACGAAAGTCCACGACTGGATTGGACTTGGCGATGCAGAGTGACCATATATTGAATGCACTTTATGGTTCTGTGCATCTATAGGATATTATCCTCCTGACCTCTTGTTGGAGGAAGGAGAGTGGGTGGAGAGGAGGGGATAGGAGACTGTTGGGAGGATGAGGCATATATGGAGCAGAGAGGAATAGTGTGCTGTCATTGGGCGGGGAGAGCAGTGGAAGTTGCATATAGGTGGGCATGTAAATTTATACGGGAACATACATTTTCACTCAGTCATAATAAAAAAAATAAAAATTTGAAAAAATAAAGTGTGTAGTTTATGTGACCCTAGTATCTGTCTGATAGTAAGAGAACACAAATGCCCAGTTCGGTAGTTTGTATTAGCTCGTGAGGGAACTTAGAGTTTCTGCTTCCCTCTTTTGACCATTAATTAAGATGCACTTTGTGACAGGCACTGTACAAGTCTCATTAAAAAAAAGTTTGATGAAAGTAACACACAGTATTAGTGTAGAAGCTACAGAAATGTACAAAGAAGAATATGTCACCTATTATCACAATACAGAGAATTATTCATGGTCATTTCTTGTTGGATTTTTTTTCTTAGTTCTTTTCAGTATGTGTATGTATGTGCTTTTTTAAAACAAACTGAATATTATTATTATATATTCTTTTGTAATAGTTTTTTTACTCAAAATAATCTTAACATTTTTGTATTCATGAAACATCTATAGAATAATCTTTGATACATAGCATTTGAACATACGGCTGTATTAAGTCATAGCAGAATAGAGTGTAAATCACAGGTAAGCCTCTTCCTAGCGATCTGTCCTTGGGCATGTTACTTAAGTTGTCTGTGATTCAGTTTTCATATATATAAAATGAGTACAATAATAATTGAGATGTTACAGGCTTTTATGTTGACTTAATGAGTTAATCCATGTAAACTATGTAGAAGAGTGCCTAGGCAGTCAATATAAATATTGACTACCACTATTAACAGAGTTTGTCTAGTCTGATATCTGTTCTCAATGTATGAGTCTAGTTTGTTTTCATATATGTTGGATCTCAGTCTAGTCAGACTTACTGTACCATTCTAGGATGTTGTTTGTTTACCATCTTTTTTGTCCTTCTTTACATACCTATTTCTACCTTCTGTTGTACTGCAAAATTTCCTATATTTGTTTCTTTCTCCAACCCCTTGCTTATTTGGAAACTTCTGGCTTTCTTTCTTTCCTTTTTTGGTTATCATGTTGACATAAATCACTACAAGATATCTAAAGTTATTAAGTGTTGCTCACTCCCAAATATGACAAAGACTTTGATGTACTTTAACAACTCATCTACACTGAAATATTCCCTCCTTTATAAAATCTTTCCAGTTCACTCAAATTTTAAATGCAGGCTTATTGATTTATCATATACTGTGTGCTTTCTGAAAGACTTTTGGTTTATCATAGTGAAAAAAGCAGTCTCGCTGCCCTCGTAGAGCTTAAAATTTAGTGAGTGGGTGGAGGGATAAAGAAACAAGCAATTTCAGTAGAGAAAGATACACTGAGTGACAAGATGACTAAATAGTCCACAAGGAGCACATTATTGGGATACCTCAGACCATTTATAAGGATCAGGGAAAGCTTCCTAGAGGAAGTTGAAAAATTGCAAGTAAATAAATAAATAAATAAATCAAGATGAGGCATGATTGTTAAACATTTTAGACTTGATCTTTAGGGCAATTGTTATCATTTAAGATTTTTGTCTCCTATAGTCTTTTTAAAAGTTGCAATGCAATTTACATTAATGAAATGCGTAGATCTTAAGTGTTAGACTTTGATGAGTCTTGACAAATGTACTCATTAATCATGTAACATTTTCATGTTCTGCATACAACTTTGGTGAGTGGTACCTGGGAACTTAAAAGTTTGCAAGAGGCTATCTAAGTAGCATCAATTAGTCCCAATCCACCTGGCAAAGAGGAGAATGAAGCACATCAGAGGCATGAGGAAAATATGAGCCCAGCAGACAGAAGGTGCCATATAATCTGAGAGGACATCAGCAGGAGACCGAAAGAACTTAATGGTACCTGGTTACCACTGATGATTGTTCTGACAGGAAACACAATATAAAGTCTCTGATGTAGATAAAGAAAAGAGGTATGCAGAAACAGAACTCCATTAAAAGACCACACTTGATTGTCTGTCAGTCTGGAGGGTCCCCTGAGGACATGCCCCCCAGACTGTCTGTGAGCTTACAGCTTAAAACAGTACTGAATCTAACTCTTCAGACAAAAATTAGACAGAACTATAGGACATAAAGTGATGTCAGTTAGTGAAGAATGTGCTTTTTGGGTGAAATATATACATGAGATCATCTGAGCGGCTCTTGTGAAGTGGTGAGATGAGCCAGCAGAGGGTGATGCAGGAGCTGGCTGAAGGAATATAGGAAGTACAAGGTAGAAAGTAGGGGTGTGCTGTCACAGGGTGGCAAGTGCAGCTAGAGTTGCATAGTGGTGTGAGTGCAGGGTTTGATATGCAAACTGACTTGGATTGTAAACTGTCACTTGAAGCATAATAAAGTATTTTTTAAAAAGTCAGATGATCATCATGTCAGATGATTGTCTTATTACCATTACTAGTCAATCCATATTCCTCCTTCAGGCCAGAGATTAATTTTGTGTATTTTAGAACCTCATCTGAATGGAATTACACAGGGTGTATTCTTTTGTGCTGGATTCTATTGTTTAGAGTAGTGGTAATGAGGTTCATTTATGTTGTTCTGCATATCACTAATTTTACTACTTTTATATCTCAGTGGAGTCCCTGGGTTGCAAAAGTGAGTAAGCACTCAGCTATTAGCTGAAAATTTGGAAATTTGAATCCACCCAATATCACCTTGGAAGACTGGTCTGGCAGTCTGTTTCTGAAAAGTGACAGCCTTTAAAACTGTATGCAGCAGTTCTACTCAGCAAATATGGGATTGCTGTGAATCTGAATTAATTTGATGACAGCTAACAACAACACAAGAGTATTCCATTGTATTAATATCCAAAAATTTGTGTATTGGCCCTTCTGTTGCTAGATATCTGGGATAGTTTCTAATTTTAACCAGTATAAAGTCTCTTCCTTTTAATTAAAAAGTTTAGCCCATTTACCTTTTGTATAGTTATTGACATATTAAGTACAGAGTTTACTACTAGATTTCTAGTTTTCCATCATTTTTGCTGTTGTTGTTGATGATGTTTTTGTCTTTTCTGCCTTTTTAAAATATAGAGTATTTGTTAGATTTCATTTTATCATCTCTATCCCTGGTGGCTCAGTGGCAAAGTGCTTAGCTACTGACTAAAGAGTGAGCAGCTCAAACCCACTAGTCTGTCTGCAGGAGAAAAATGTCGCAATTTGCTCCTGGAAAGATCACAGCCTTGGAAACTCTACGAAGACTGCCAACTAAGTTTGAAAACTCATTCCAGACAAAGTGCTACATACCTCAGTGCTGAATATCACAATGGTCACCTTCAAAGTATTCCCGTGGTGAAACTACACACCAATGCCAGTGCCTAGTGTAGCCTGCAAAGCAATTTTGGAACTGTTTTTCTCAAATGATGATCAGAACTGTTGCCATATTACCCTTGATGTCCTAAATGTCATTCACATATCTTCCTTTCAATATTTCCTTTAGTTTGGGGTAAGGAAAAAAGTCATTGGGGACCAGACTGAGTGAGTAGTGAGGGTGTTCCAATACAGCTATTTATTTACTGGCCCAAACCTCCCTCACAGATAGCTGTACAATTCAGTTCATGAGTTTGCCACTTTGCCACTGTGCACAATGGCAATCCCAGAAAGAGTTCCAAAATTGCCTTGAAGGTGGACTGGGTGCTGGCATTGGTGCATAGTTTGCCAAGGGGAATACTTTGAAGGTGACTATAGTGATACTCAGCAAGGAGGTGTGTAGCACTTAGAACAACTAAGTTTGTGGACTTAATTGTCAGACCTTGTATGGGGTAGTTCTACTGTGTCGTATAGTGTATTTGTGAGTTGGAATCATCTATATGGCAAGAGGTTTCATGGCTTAGTGTTTCAGTGGTTTCTCTAAAGACTACAATGTTGTTATTTTGTTAGGTTCTGTAGATTTGATTCTGGCTTATAGCAACCCTGTATGACAGAGTAGAACTGCCCCACAGGGTTTTCTTGTCTGTAATCTTTATAGAAGCAGATCTTCTGGTCTTTCTCTGGTACACCCAAAGGGCATGTTTGAACTGCTAACCTTTCAGTTAGTTGCTGGATGCTTTGTTGTTTGTGCCAACAGGTTCCCTTAAAGATTATAATAACAAGTAAAAACCAAACCCCTTGCAGTTGAATTGATTCTTACGCATATAGACCCTTTAAGACAGAGTAGAACTGCCTATGATTAAGTGATAAAGAACATGAAATTAAAAATAGGGACTACACTGGGAGCCCTAATACATGACATAAACTAGTATAAAACATTACTAACAATGCACAAACACTGGAAGAGAAAATAAATAATTAGGAACTCTTAAAAATTAAACACGGTTATCCAAAGACTTCACCAAAAGAGTAAAAGACAGCCAATAGACTGGGAAAAAATTTTTGGATACAACAAATTTGATCAGCATCTAATCTCCAAAATATATGAGATACTCCGAAATCTCAACCACTAATAGACAAACAACGCAATTAAAAACTGGGCAAAGACTATGAAGTGGCACTTCACCAAAGAAGACAGACTAGCAGATGCATGAGGAAATGCTCACAATCTTTAGCCATTAGAGAAATACAAATCAACACTACAATGAGATACAATCTCAGGCTAACGAGGGTGGCATTACTCCCCAAAACACGAGATAAGAAATGTTGAAGAGATTGTGGAGAGACTAGAATGCTTACACACTGCTGGGGGAAATATAAAATGTACAAGCACTTTGGAAGTAAATTTGGTGCTTACTTAAAAAGCTAGAAATAGAAATACCATGTGATCCAACAATCCCACTTCCTAGAATATATCCTAGAGAAGTAAGGGCTGTTACTTGAATAGATACAGGCACAAATGTTTGTGGCAGGACTGTCCACAACAGCCAAAAGATGGAATCAACCTAGATGTCTATCAAGAGTTGAGTGGATAAACAAATTATGGTATTTTCACACAATGGAATATTATGCAGTGATAAAGAATAATGATGAAGTTGTGAAACATCTCATGACGTGGAGGAGATCTGGAAGGTATAATGCTGAGTGAAATTAGTCAGCTACAAAAGGACAACTATTGGGTTAGACCACTATTATAAGGACTCAAGAAAACACTTAAACACAGAAGAAAATATTCTTTGATGGTTTCAAGGGTGGGGAGGGAGAGAAAGGGGTATTCACAGAATGGATAATACATAGGAATTGGGTTAAGTGCAGGGAGTGACAGCATGCAGTAGAAAGGAGGTGAGCACAACTGTACTAAACCAAAAGCTAAGAAGTTTCCTCAGTATGACCCAGCATTGTGAAGGACAGAGTAGCAGGGACAGGGATCTGGGAATCACAGATTCAGGAAGGATCAAGGTCAGTCAGCATAACAAAGTTTTTTAAGAAAATGATCTGCATCCCTCTTGTGAGAGTGGCTCTAGAGCCTTAAAAGCAACCAGCAGCCATCCACTGCTTGCATCAATTGGTCCTAACACACCTGGAGCAGAGGAGACCAAAGGACATCAAAGATGTAAGGAAAGTATGAGCCAAAGAGACAGAAACGACCACATAATCCAGATATTGTGTCAGCATGAGATCAGAAGAAATAGATGGTGTGTGGCCTTCACCAGTGACAGGGAACATGACAAAGCATTCCTGATTTAGTGGGAGAACAATGAAATGGAGACCTCGAACTCTATTTAATAAATTAGACTTGATGGTATGAGAGAGTGGAGGATCCCCAGCAGACATGACCCCTGAACTCTCTCTCTGTTAGCCCAGAACTGAAACCATTCCTGAGGCCAATTCTTCAGACAAAGGTTGTAAATGGACTACTGGTGAAGAGTGTACTTCTTGGCTTAAGTAGGTACGTGAGACTAACTGGGCAGCTGCTGTCCAGAGATGAGACGATTGGACAGAGGGGGACAGGAGCTAGTTCAATGGACTTGGGGAATACAGGGTGGAAAAGAGGAATGTGCTGTCATATTATGAAGAGAGAAGCTGGACTTACATGACAATGTGTGTATAAGTTTTGTGTGCCAAGTTGACTTTGATTCTAAGCTTTTGCTTAAAGCAAAATATTAAAACAAAACAAAAGAGTGATTTTGTGTATCTTTGGTTTTCATGAATTTACCTGTGGCCTGCTAACTTTCATTGTGTTTGTTGAGATTATTGCTGTTTCTACACACACATATACAGATATATGTGTGTGTGTATACATATAAACACAAAAGGCAAAAATACACACACACACAGACACATACATTTTTTTTAATGTTTGGAAAACATTTAGCCAGTACATATTTAAATATTTTCTGCCCAAATCTTTCTTTCATCTCTATCTGAAACTTTAATTACATTTGTATTAGATAGTTTGACATTTCTCTGTTAGTCATTAGTATTCTAATTTTGTGTGTGTGCATGCACTTTAGTTTCTCTTTATAAATTATTTTTATTGTTGCATCTTCTAATTCTCTGTATTTTTTTCTGAACTGTGCAATTCAATGGTCATCTCATATTATATATTATATTTTTAGCTCTTGAATTTCTCTTTGGTACTCTTTAAAATATTTTCCTTTTCTCTATTGATACTACCTCACATGTTTGCTCATTATGTTCGGCTTTTCCTCTGAATTGTTCAACATTCAGTTTTCTGCTTGTTTTATAGTGACTTTGAAGTATATTCTTTCCTTTCCTGTGCTAAATTCTTTTTGTTTATGAACCTTGTGTTATTCATGCTTTTCCTACATCTTCTAGGTCAATGCCTTTATATATAATAAAATTAAATGAATATTTGCTGGATCAATAAGCTTGCTAAGGACCTTTTATGATAACCAGTTTTCTATTCTTTTGAGTTCTTAGAGTAAGCCTATCTTTGTCCCATTCAGTTTTCCAAGGAGTGTTTATATCTTCAGGACTATAATAAAGGAGTCTGCTGTTGTCTCAGCTAAAAAAGACTGCTTAGTTTAAACTCATCAGTTGTTTGTAATTCTGAAATAGGCTATACAAAGCAGCAGCATTTCATTTCCTATGAAATGAAAGACCATTCATATCACCCCTCTGCATTCATAATATTTCTTATATATGAAGGAGATATTACAGAGTGAAATAAAGCTAGCTGCTGCAGAGGTATAAAGGCTAAGAAATATTAACAGAATTAGAGTAGAACTATCCCAGAGCAGAATCAAGCTGCTGCCTCTGGCTAATAGATATAAGCCACATTCCCAGAGGATGAGAAGGGACAGATTTTTTTTCCCTGTGATCTGGCATCATAAAGTTGTATTTAAGATACTCTTTGGAATTCATAAGGCCTTTGGTTCTTCAAAAGACACAAATTTTGTGAATGATGCTTACCAGTACAAAAATTTATTTCTGAAGAAAGGAATTCCAAGTTTGTGTAAGATAGTACAAACAAATCTACAAAATTTTTAAATCAAGTGAATATTTATTTACTTTATAAGACAGCCACAGATTTTGATTTTAATATACAGTTTCTTTTAAAAAGTAAGTTTTTCTGATACGTATAAAAGATAAGTCCATTTAATGAGAAGTGACAAATATTTATAAGGATATATTGTGTAACGTAGGATATACCTATGTATATGTGCTGAGTAATTAAATAATTAAAAATATTTTTACACATAATTATGGATTGAATTACGTCCCCCCACCCCTCCAAATATGTGTAACAATTTGTCTGGGCCATGATTCCCAGTACTGTGTAGTTATCTTCTATTTTGTGATTGTAATTTTCATATATATTGCAAATCCTAAACTCTGCTTGTTAATGTGGCAAGACTATATTATGTTAAAGAGGGTTAGGCTGAGATTGTAACACCTGTACTGAAATCACATCCCTAATCCAATGTAAGGGGAGTTTCCCTGGGTGTGGCCTGCACTACCTTTTATCTCAGAAGAGTTGAAAGGGAAGCAAGCAGAGAAGTGGAGATCTCACACTTGAACTTCCTTTGCTGAGGTTCTCCCAGACCAAGGGAAGACTGATGACAAGGACCTTCCTCCAAAACTGACAGAAAGAGAAAACCTTCACCTAGAGCCACACCCTGAATTTGGAGTTCTAGCCTACTGGACTGAGAGAATAAATTTGTCTTTGTTAAAGGCATCCACTTGTGATAGTGGTATTTCTGTTATAGAAGCGCTAGATGATTAAGACATACACTTATTTGTTTAGGTGTTGTGAAAAGACACAGAGGGTGATCAACACATTGACTTCAAGGAGCTTAAAACCTATTTGAGTGGATAAGACAAACATAAATAATACTGTTTATTTTCCCTTTGGCTTATAATCTACATTATTCTTAAATTGGGTGAATAAATAATTATCAAAAACACGTGTACAGGCAAAGGGTATAGTTTTGAGGGCATCGGAATGAGAATGGAAGGAAGAGGATCAGCATAGGCTTTGTGGAGGAGGGGGCATGCCAAAGCCAAAGCCAAGTGCCGTGAAGTCAGATCCCAGGGGGCGTATAAGTTGCTACTGTTGTGCCCCTAGGACTCTGAGAGAAGATGTAGATGAAAGTAATTTACGAGTAATAGCTGAATTCAGGTTAAAAGGAAGAAGAGGTAGATGAAAGAGGAGGCTCTGGGAAAGACAGGGTGGTAAGAAGGAGAGACATATTCTGAGTGTAGAGGTAAGAGTTTCAAGAATAGGAGAGTAATAAAGAGTATGAAATTCTAGAGAAAAGGGAATGATGGTGAAGACAACAGAAATTCAGAGAAAGTGGAAGATAATGAGGACTAGAAGGTCCTCGGTAAATTTTTAACAGTACAGTATTCAGAGAGACAGGACAGTTTTCAGAGACTAAAGCAGACGTTGCAACCTGGCTGTCCTTATGTAAACTCTAGCCCAGAGATATATTCCACTAGGTTCATTCATAGCTGGGTTATATTGCATTTTAAAAATAAGTAATTGTTGCCTACATTTAAAAATCAACATATTTCACATGAAAGGTCAGATTCAGTGTTCTCTTGAAAATTCTATTCTGACAACACTGGGTTCTGGATTTCCTTACAGTAACAGATAGCGACAACTGACTGATGATACCCAGTTAGATGGGCTTGAGCTTTCCATTCTGCCAAAGGCTGTCCATTACTCTCTACACATTTCTTATACATGGATCACTTTATTTATTTTAAACACATAAATCATTTAACATTAGATGAGTGGTTTTCAATTAGCATATGTGAGATTCTCCTGGATGGCTTGATAAAACACAGACTGCAAGGACATATCCCCATAGTTTCTGATTCAATAGATCTGGGTTGAGTCTCAATCATTTGTTTTTCTAGCAGTTTCCCAGGTAGTACTGGTACTGCAGGTTTGGAGACCACACTTTGGCCGCACTTTAAAGGATAAATGGGTGTTAGCGAAGTGGTTCAGGAATTCAGTGTACTGGTTGAGATGCATAGCTTTGCATTCAGACAGAGCTAGAGTCTGTTTTTTCACCTAGAAAATAAGGTTGATAGTGGTCTGAATCATCTGGTGCTGCTTTAACAGAAATAGCACAAGAAGATGGCTTTAAAAAGAAGAATTTTATTCTGTCGCTGTCCAGTAGGCCACAAGTCCAAATTCAGGGCATCTGCTCTAGGGGAAGTCTTTTTCCCTGTGTACTCTGGAGGAAAGTCCTTGTCATCAGTCTTCCACTAGACTGGGAGATTCTGAGGCTCAGGGACCTGAGTCCTTTCCAAAGGATGCTCTCTTGCTCCTGGCACTGCTTCGTGGTGACATCAAGTCCCCAACTCTCTGCTTGCTCCCTTTCCTTTACATAACAAGAGACTGCCTCAAAGGGTAATTAACAGCTTACACAATGGGTCCTGCCCCACCAATACAACCGCTACCCATCCTCCCTCATTAACATTATAGAGGCAGAGTATACAGTTTAAACCTTGGCAGTAATGCTTACTTCACAGGGCTTGTTTTTTTATTTTAATAAATATTTCATTTCTATTTGGTGGCAATATGTACAACCAAGCAAACATCCAGTCACAATTCCCGCATGAACAGCTCAGTGATGCTGGTTACATACTTCAATTGTGTCCCATTCTCACTGATCTATCTGTATTGTTTCATCAGCATTGATTTAGGCTCCCTGTTCTTTAAAGTTCTCATCTGTGCTTTAGAGTAATTCTGATCAGTTTAAACTCCTCCTATACGTAACTTGCTGCAAGAGTGCTATGCTCAAGGAAAACATTATTAATTGGGCTAAACTGTTGTTTAGTTTAACAAAGACTTTATGGGGTACTTTTGGTTTAAGGTTTAAAGATTATTTTCAGGCATTAGATTCAGGCGTTCCCTGAGTCTCAGTGGATCCAGGAAGCCTAGGCTCCATGTGAATTTTAAGTTATCTTCCACGTTTTTCTTCCTTTTGATTGGGATATATCTTTTAGGTCCTTGATCAAAGTGTTCAGTAACGGAAACTAGGCACCACTGATTTCTTCTGGTCTCATGGTGATGGGCAGTAGTAGTTCATGGAAGTATTTCTTGCATTCTTTTTTTTTTTAAATATTTTACTGTGCTTTTAGTGAAAATTTACAATTCTAGTCAATTTGCTATGTAAAACTCAGTACACACACTGCTATGGTAACTCTAAAAACTGTCCCCACCCTGTGACAGCCAGCCAGCCAAGTGCTGTGGAGTCAGATCCGACTCATGCCTGTGACAGCACACTCCTCTTTTCCACTCTGTACTTCCCATATCCATTTAACCAACTCCTGTCTTCCCCCACTCTCTCTGTCTCTTAACAGGAGCTGCTCAGATAGTCTCAAGAAACACACTCTTCATCATTATCACTCTATGTCTTCTTGCCCAGTCCAGTCTGAAGAGTTGGCTTCAGTACTGATTTCATCTCTGGGCTAACAGAAATTCCCAGGGACTGTGTCCTCAGGCGACCCTCCGGTCTGCTCGACCATCAAGTCTGATCTTTTAATAGAGTTCTAAATGGCGTTCCAGTTCTGCACACCCATTTTTCTCCTACTATATCAGGGACTTGATGTTGTGTTCCCCATGAGGACAGCCATGGGTGATAGCTTGGCACCACCTCATTATTCTGGTCTCATGTAGTCTGTGGATCATGTGGTCCCTTCTATCTGCTGGGTTCGTATTTTCCTCATGTCTTTGATGTCCTTTGTTGTTGTCTGCTCTATGTGAATTGGGACCAAGTGATACTACTGAGATGGCTGCATGCTAGCTTTTAAGACCACAGATACCACTCACCAAAGTGGAATGAGGAATATTTTCTTAAAAAACAATAACAGTAACAAAAACCCCTTAGTTATGTAAATTTGCCTAGGTGTCCCCACAGGGTTTATTTTTACACTAAATGAGACAATCCATACAAAATATCTATCGACATGTTAGCAACATGACCCAACTTATTATAACTTTTTGTTAGATGATTTTGTTACTATTGTTGTGTTATTGTTGCTGTTATTGTTCAGATTTCATCTTTTAAGAATATTGATTCTGCTGGGGAGGAGAAGGTCAGAGATGATCAGCTCTGGAACAAGAGTGATCTAAATTGCTTTTGTTTTAAGAATCAATAAAGTATGGGAATATGAAGAAAATTACTATTTCTGTGAGAGCAAAACTGATGACAAGTTTACAGGGAAAGGAGTAGTGGTGGGGATATAAATGCATAGAAAATCAGTCAAGGTATTAAGAGCTGTGTAGGAAGTATATATAAAATACCAACTGACATGAGGTAGGAAAGTAGTAGATTCATAGCATCCAACCAAGCTGTGGGATGGTTCATAAGGAGATAAAGACTGTATGTGATGGGTGACTTACCTTCATATTTTAGATAAGAAAATTCAGGTTCATAGAATTTAATTTTTATTGTTATATTCTACACAGTTTGTAGATGGAGATGAAAGGACTCCCACTAATTTCTTTGTGACTCCAACATCCATGCTCTTTCTTTTTGAGGATGAGGTCTTTCAAATCCTGTCAACTATTTGCTGTTATACTGGAGCACTGTTGAATGTTGGTATAACTTCTCCTTGTCCACAACATTATTTAAATTTCAGATCCTTCAGGAAGCCTTTTTGATTCTACATTATGATACGGATGGTCCTCTTCTCTCTTCCCACATTTTGCACCTATTATTGTGGTCAACACATTGTATTATAAATCATATATGTATCATGTATGTGATTATATTATCTGTGATTAAGATATATGGTCATGTCTACCTAGGTGTATAGATATATATCTTTCCTTAGAGCTCCTTGGAAGATAAGTTATCCATCTAAATGTCTTCCTATCTTTAGATATCAGTAAATATTTGTTTAATGAATGAACAAATAATTTGACGCATAGGTGAATAAACACAGAAATGAACAAATAAATAAGGAAGAATGATTTTCAGTGTTAAATCTACTTTAAGGTATGGTACTAGGCCTGCAACCACTACCCAAATTCCTTCTCGTTAACAAGAATTAAAGTGGAGGGCTATTATTATGCAGTTAAACATACAGTCTGGCTAACATGTTTGCTAGCAATTTCCAGACTGCTCACAAATCTGGTGAGTGAATCCACAAACCCCTCATTCTTCTTCCAGATTGCCATGACTCTGTCAGTATCCCATTGCTGTCATCAAAAAATGTCTTAAGATTTTGCCTTACTTGCAAGCTAAGATGTTAGCTGGCTGCAGTTTAATAGATGCTGGCGGAAGATGGATACTCCTGGATTAGGGACAATGAACTGTATTATTCGCAATAGGAGTAGTCAGACTATGAACATTTTTTGCTGTAGTTCTTCAAGTCTCAGTTCCTACAGAGCAATGTGAAGTGAGTCAAGAGATGCATTCATATGGTAAGTTATATTACAAGAGAGGAACTGTTAGTTTAGAGATCAAAAGTCTTTATAACAATCAGTAAGTAAACCTTCTCTTCGCTCTATAAGGCCTTGAAGTATATAAAGATCTCTGAAAAATTATGTTCAGACGAAAAACAATCAGTTTCTTTGCTTGTGCTGAGATATGCAGCAGGTAGCATAGAGAAGAAGTTTCTGCAAGTCTGAGAACTTATATAACATGAAATCAGTTCTTCTATTTTCCTATTGACAATATTCAGCTTTTACCAGATGATTCACTTATCTTTGAGTAGTTCAGGTTCAGCATTTCCTGGTGAAAAGCTTTGAAATGTAAAAAAATGCCTTTGAATAACTGTCCTATTTTATGTTTCTCTTTGGGACCAAGATAAAAAGGGGTTGGATAATGCATTTATATTCTAAAATGAACATAGGCAATGTTTAATAATATTTATTGGGGCCTTAGGTATTCCAATGTTTTTATTAAAAGTTTTAAAAGTGTTTACACTAATTTACCTTGCAGAAAGCAGATGTGTTGATTTTTAAACCTATATTTAGCTTACAGGTTGCAGTGGATCCAAAGAAAATGCTTCATGTATTGAACAAAATGAAGAAAACCAGTGTTTTGAATATGAACCTGATGCAAAGACAAGTGTAAGTCCTAGATTTTCTTTTTTGTTTCTAGTTTAATGAGCAAGATATGTCTTGTTCTCTGTGGATGCTGCTTCTATTAGTGACCAAATAAAATAAAATAACAAAATAAAATAATGCCAAGCCAGCCAAATGCCCTCGAGTCAGATCCGACTCATGGCGACAATAATAATAAAATAAAATAGATAAAATAAAATAATAAAAGTAACATAACTTCTGGCTTTGGCCTGGTCAGCATATTGGGTTTTTCTGCTACAAAGCTAACACTGACTTTGTATTATTTTGAGTGACTATGTATATTTTAATTTTGAGCTTTGTGGTTTGGTGCATATTCTTAAATTGCTGGTGTTTGCACAAACATTTATTAAAGTGATTTCTCTTCTCCTTGACTTGTCTAGGACCTCTAGAAAAACCCTCAGGTTCCCTTTGGTGGTGATGCCAGTGGGTTTCCAGGTCTTTTCCTCCTCTTCAGATTAAATTTGTTTCTAGTAAGGGAAACCCTGGTGGTGTAGTGGGTTAAGTGCTACATCTGCTAACCAAAAGATCAGCAGTTCACATCCACCAGGCACTCCTTGGAAACTGTGGGGCAGTTCTACTCTCACCTACATGGTCACTATGAGATGGACTCGACTTCATGGCAGTGGATGTTTAGTGGGAGTCAATGGTCATAAATTGACCCTTGTTTATTATAGTTGCAATGATATAAGTAGGAGCTTCTTTCTCCATTTTATTCACAGAGACACTAAACTTAATCATGAAAACAATGTAAATAAATATTTTTATGAACATTTATTAAGTGTTTAAAGCAAACATAAAACTCTTTTGGGAGATTATTAAAGGTGGGACTTATTGGTGGTTTAAGAGCTTCTGGAAATACAGGTCCAGTGATGTTTGGTGTGAAGATGCATTCTTTTTCGTCTTTCTCCTAAGTTTTCTGTGATCAAGCAGAGAGAGTCTTCATTATGGCTTCGTAGACCTTCTAATTACTTTAGAAAACTGAGTGACATGTCTACAGATGCAAAGTGAGTGGTAAATATCAGAAAAGGAGTAGTTTATATATTGGTTATCATTTATATCCTGAAAGGGTTTCCTGGCATTGCTAATTGATTGAGCCTCCTCAAGTCTTGGTCATGTAATACTATCTGGCAAGTGTAGATTTTCATTATATTGAAGTTAATTGAAGGTTTTACATTTGTTTTATTAATGTGGAAGACTGTATTATAAAAAATAGTTTTTAGGTTATCCTTGGATTCATGGCTGTGTTACGTAAGAGTCTACAGTGTTTTCTTTTTTGGCCTGGAAATGCTTCATCAGAAAGAAGCTCCTGCCTTGCTGATTTCTAATTGCCACTGTCCCACATAAGTTCTTGTTGGGTTAAAATAAATATCAAGGAGACTGTTCTAAATTATCTAAGAAAAACAGTTACGTGATGAACAAAATGGTAGACATGATTATTATATGAACATATTCAGTTGTAAGTACTCCATTTAGAGGTTATTCTTGAAAGGTTATTGATGGTAAATCAATCTTTGGGAATTACAGTTGTGTAAGCCATAGGTCTGTTAAATATGACACTGTGATGTATTTATTTATTTATGTTTAATCACCAAAATTAGGGTGTTAGATCAGGTTACTTCCAAATATTCTAAAATCTTAACATCCAGTCATTTTCTGACAGCAGAGACCATATATCATATAAATAGAGAACTCACTGAAAATATGATTAAAATATTTTAGTTAGCAATTGTTAGCAGCCCAGATGAATTTAAACTTATACAATAGCTCTGTGTCTAGAAGAATAAGCAGAAACAGCTTCATTAGACAAAAATAATTTAAGAATATTTCACAACTTCACCCACAGACTAGTGGTTCTCAAAGTGTGGTCCCTTAACCAGCTGCAGAACTTATTTGTTACAAAAGTAAATTTGGGGGGACCTACCCATGTCCAGCTAAATCAGAAATGCTGAGAATGGAGCCTTGCACTCTGTGTCTTGATCAGCTTCCCAGATGATTCCAATGTGTTCTCACATTGGAGAACCAGTTCCAAGATCAGCATACCTTTGAAGAGTTACCCACCACCTTTCTTGCTTTCAACTAGTCAGTGTAAGGAAGGCCTCCAGTTCTTCTTATACTAATAAGCTAGAAGAAACTATATCATATCTACTCATTAGCTTTCCTATTTCCACTTCTCATTTCTTCAGCAATCTGTCTATGAAACTCTGGGGGCTGGTTTTTAGCATATCACTTAGAAACCTTTGCTAGTATCCTATAGTATCACAGTTGCTCATCTTGGCTATAGCTTCTTTCTGTAGGATCTCCTGGAAGCTATTTTGCCCGGTAGATGATGTGTTCTCTAAAAGTGTACATCCATAGAAATCAGAGCTGGAAATAACATTCAGTTGCGTTCTTTATCTGTGTCCAACAATGAATCTTTTCCCCTTTTAGTCTAATTTCAATATGTCAGCAGATACTATTCTCATCACTGTGCACTAGAGAACTGATTCTGCCCCTAATAAAGTGGTGTTTTCAATTAAAGATCTCATCTTGCTCTGACCTAAGTAAGTCATGGTGTTACTGCTTGCTACATAAAGTGGCAAGTAATTACAGAGGGAAATAAAAATCTGAAAAATTTTTATTGTTGTAGATATGGCTTATAGAAGTGATGAGATTATGTAAATTTAGTGTGAAAAGTAATATTTGCAGAATTTAAGAAAAAGTCCTAATTTAGGATATTGGATCTTTATTGTTGAGGAAACATTTTACTTTTAATGTAGTTTGTACCTTTGTTCTTATTTTATTCCTATTATTCCCTTTCAACAATTTCAGTTAATTAGGAGTATGTTTTTAGGGGTGTGTTACGTGTTTAAGTAAACCTAATCAGAAAAGACAAAGCTTAGCAATTTGCTATTCCAGAATACTAGTGAGAATAAGAAAGATATTTTAATCAGCTTATAGAGATATCAGGGACCTTGAACAGATAATTAACAGGACGTGTTAACTAAATAGACTGGGAATTTGGTGGTATTAGAATAAGCATGGGGATATTGGGAGGAAGATTGAGTAATGGTTAAAGAGTGTGAGTTTATTTGTAACATCTAAAATTTGAGTACTAGTCGAACAACTAAGAGGAAATATTTTGAAAGGGGTTAGATATATTGGCTGGGAAATAAGTGTGACATCAAAAGTGAGATGGTGTAATAGAGTAGAAACAGCCAAAGGTCAAGAGTCAGAAACCAGAGTTTGAATTTTGGTTCTAATGCAAATTAGTCATGTGACTTGAGCAGGGTTTTTTTGTTTGTAAAATGGAAATACTGCCTATTGTTCCTATCTTGCAGACGTGTAATAATCATCATAGAAATAGTATATATGAAAAGATGATGACAATCAGAGGCTCTAGTTGTTGCATGCATTAGGAGACATGAGGAGAACACTAAATGCCTCTTAAAATACTTTGTTTTAGATAATGTTTTATTTGTTGTGTTTGATATTATAATTGTAATTACTTCAACAGAAAGTAGGTTTTAGTTAGTCTTGTGACTTATAAGTTGTTGACAAAGGGACTAAATAAATAGCAGGTAAATACTGCTGTAGATATGGCAGACAGGTCTCTTTTTAATAAAAAGAAAGAAGTGACAAGATGGAGAGAAATCTGACTTTAGAAAACCTATCAGAATTGGAAGGAAGCGTGATATAGGAGTAAGGCAAAGCTGGAAACTAGAAAACTTAGGTCATACGAGTAGTTTCTGCACTCTCACTCTCTAAGGATCCTTGAACAAAATGCTTATCTGTGCCTTAGTTTCCTAATGTAAAGAGATTTGACTGAGTAATTTATAGGTCCTTTAAAGTTATAGGACATTTATAATACTTTGATAGACTAAAGAATTATTTATTTTAGAGGCTCCTGATATTTCCCTTAATTTTTTTTCAGATTGTATATATTTATACTGTTTAAGCAACATCACAATAAATGGGGAAAGTACTGACATTGTCAAAGATTTCATTTTACTTAGATCCACAGTCAATGCCTATGGAAACAACAGTCAAGAAATCACACAATGCATTGCATTAGGTGAAACTGCTGCAAAAGACCTCTGGTATATTAAAAAGCAAGACATCACTTTGAGGACTAAAGCGCACCTGAGTGGTGTTTTTGGTCACTTCGTATAAATTTGATAGCTGGACAATGAATAAGGAAGGTTGAAGAAGAATTGATGCCTTTTAGTTATAGTGCTGGTGAAGAATATAGAATATATCATAGACTGCCAGAGGAACTGAACAGGTCTGTGTTGGAAGAGGTACAGCCAGAATGTTCCTTAGAAATGAGGATGGCAAGACTTTGTCTCATATATTTGGGACATGTTGTTGGAAGGGCCACTCCCTGGAGATGGGTATCCTGCTTGTTAAAATAGTTGGTGAAAAAGAGGAAGACTGTCAATGAGATTGATTGATATAGTGGCTAAAATGATGGGTTCAAACATACCAACAATTGTGATGATGGTTCAAGAACAGATGATGTTTCTTTCTATTGTACATACTGTCTCTGCGAGTTGGAACTGACTTAGCAGCCCCTCACAATAACAATAAGAACAAACAGCTGCACCTTATGGCTAAGAATAATTTTGTAGTTCAGCTCATTTCTTTATGTATTGTAATTGCCAATATTTGGAAAAAAAAAACTTCCTTAATACCATTTAGCTATGGAAATGAAGGCTTTTATATTTGTTTTAGTGAATGAGGGCAGATGAGGATTCTCTTGACTTATATGTATTTATGTGTACATTGAATGTTATTCATGCCCACTATTTGCAAGTGATGGTTCTGAGCTAATTAATCTCCCTGGAGAACCAACTCTGAAAATACCATAGACGCAGAGGATTTTAATGGTAATCTAGGACACTGATTCTCCTCAGTCTTAAATGTCTTCTACCACAGCTCTGATAAAGGGGAATCTAAGTTCTGTTTGAAAGCATTTGGTTATTCAAACTAGCTAGGCAAATTTGAAAGTTACAGAGTTATTCTTTTAATCAGACCCATAATATTCAAACTACTTTTTTTATGGAGTGAAAGTATAGTGGCAAATATTTAAGTGTCTGGAATTAACAGGTTAATCAATATATATATATATTTTTATGTAATCTGGTTATTGTTGGCTAATTTGATTTAATAACTTAAAACATAGAAAGCAATTATTTCTCATTTGCAGGTTAATGAATACCCTGTGCCTTATCTTTGAACATCTTGAAGTGCCTCAGGGTCAATATTATGCCTATTAAAGATCAATGAATGTACTGTCTATACTAGGACTGTAGGAGATTTGTGTCATTGACTCTGACATTCATGATGCTATTATTATATGTCAATCCAAGTATCAATTTATTTACTAGCTGACTCTAAAGCAACACAAAAAGTAGAGAAATGAAATTGTGGTTATTTGATCTATTTGTGCTTAGGATCCAGATTTATATGTGTATTTGAAATTAGCAAAGTATACTCTCTTCAGATAAAGGACACTTCCTATTGTTAGCTGCTGTAGAGTTAGCCCTTGATTCACAAAGACCCTTTCACAACAGAATAAAACCCTGCTTGTCCTGTGCCATCCCCATGGTCAGTTGCAGACTGGATGACTGTGATCAATAGGACTCCTAATGGCTGATCTTTGTAAGCAGGTTCAGGCCTTGCTACATAGTCTGTCTTAGTTAGGAAGCTCCCACTGAAACCCGTTCAGCATCATAACAACATGCCAGCCTCCGCTGACAGAGGGGTGATGGCTACATGTGAGGTGCATTGGCTAGGAATTGAACTGGGGTCTCTCAAATGGAATGTGAGAGTTCTACCACTAAATCACGACTGCCCCTCGCAGAACATATATCCAAACATTTGAACTTTGTAATGTTTAATACCTGGCTCATAAGTTCAGTGATTTTGCAAGCACAGCAAATTACCTGAAGAATGTGAAAGCTGCAGTATCAGAGCTTGGAATTAGATGATCAAAATTCATATCCTGGTTCATCCACCCAGTCAGTTGAGTGGCCACCACGCAAGTCTATCAACTCTGTAGCTATATAAATTTGGCAGATCAGTCCTTCTGGACCTAGGTTTTTTCACATAAAATTTACACAATGATTATAAATACCTAATGAAATGATGTACATTAACGTGACTAACCACAACCTGACATATAGTAACTGTTTAATGGAAAGTAAATGTTGGATCCGAAAACTTGTATTTTGTAAGTATTTGTAAATACTCTGATTAGGGTAAGTCACATATTGAGAAACCAAACTATGTTAAAATATATAGACTGCAAATTTTATGTTAGACTCCTCATTTTAATCATATATTTTTTTAAAAATTTTCCTCTAGTATACATTAGTCTTTCATTCAAAAAAAATCTTTATTTAACATCTACTGTGTGCCAGGCAAGAATTACGGTGCAGTGCTCAAGTACTGACTGCTAACTCGAAGTGTGGCTGTTCAAACCCACCAGGTGTGCCATGGAGGAAAGGTGTGGCAGTCCATAAAGATTACAGCCTTGGAAACTGGGTAGGACAGCTCTGCTCCATCTTATAGGGTCACTATGTGTTAGAATTGACTTGATGGGAATTTTTTTTTTTAAGTATACCAGACGCTGTTTTAAACACTGGGGATAGTCATGAATAAAACAAACAAGGTACCTGTTTTCATGAATAAGTATCAAGCAGGGGAGATAATAATAGGTGAGTAAAGAAGACAATTTCAGATTGTGATAATTGCTGTGAAGCAAATAAACAGTGTTATGTAATGGAGACTGATACAAGGGAATCTAATTTAATTAGGGAGATGAGTCTGGTCAAGTCTTCCTGAGGTGATGACATGTGAATGAAGACCTAAATGATGAGAAGGATGCAGCTATGTATGTATATCCCAAGAAGAGTTTTAGGCAGAGAGAGCAACAAACTCAAGACCCTGAGGAAAAATTACAGTGACATGACTAAAAGACAGCAGGCCAGTATGACTGAGGTTTGGAAGGTAGAGTATGGGAAGGGCATTCACAGTAAGTACTGTAGGGTTGCTATGAGTCAGTATTGACTTGACGACACTAGGTTTGGCTTTTTGGTTTTTAATGAGGGTTATTTGTATTCATTTGGAAGCAAAATTGCATTTCAGACCTTACAGCTTTTTGTATTTGTCACTTCTATGCAACTGTTTGATTTCTGGGATCATTTCGGTGTACAACATTGTGCAATAGTAGGAAAAACTGAGACTCACGAAGAGTATCCCAAGCCAGCCAAGTGCTGTTGAGTCGGGATGAAGAGTATATTTTGTGTTTAATGAAGTTTATGTAAATTTTGATTTGTTAGGGAAACATAGTGTTTATTGAATTTCTTCATCATTTATAGTTTACTGGTTATAATTATCCAAATTTCAAAGGTTGCTTAGATTTTATTGACAGTAAGAGAGAACTTAATGGTATGTGTTAACTATGTTCCAACTCGTGTAAATAAGCAAAATTGCCATATGATTTTGCTTTTCAAGACCTTTGAAAATCATTGTGAAAAAGTAGGTTAAAAATGAATGTTTCTTATGTTTTTTTGGTAATAATTTTTGATTCACTCAAAATTTTTCTTATTTAGTTTTTATTTCTCTTACAAAGAGACTCACAAACTTAACTTTGGCAAAATATGTAGACTCCTGTCTTTCCTGGATTATTTTCAGAATCCAGAACTATCCAGATATTATTTCATCACAGAAACTCGCTGGAAAAGTCAGTCCTTTTCCAGTTGTTCCTAATTTGCTACTTGTCTCCAGAGAGTTTAGAAATGAGGACAGGCATCTTCTATGACCTGTCTGCTGTCTGTTTATTTTACTAAGCTAACATGCTTTTCAGATGTCATTCTTGAGCCTATTAGCCTATGTATATGAGGAACAGACAGATGGGAATGGGAGAGCAGGTAGGTGGATTTCTTGTGTTACTCCTGTTCCAGCTAATCTTTCTAATCTCTGCAATTTTTCTTAAGTCCCTTATAAGCTTCAGTGCAGGAGAATAGAGATGTACTTGTCTATTTGGCAGGTCCTATATTCCTTGGAAACCCTATGGAACACTTATACTCTGTTCTAGAAGAGTAGCTTAGTTATAATTTCTATATAGTGATGATATAGCAGAAATAATGCAAGCTTATGGCTATAACAAATGGAGATGTATTCTGTTACAGTCTAGCAGGCCAGAAGTCCAAATTCAGGGTACAAGCTCCAGGAGAAGGCTTTTTGCCCTTTTTGGTTTTGGGGGAAGTTCCTTGTTATCAATCTTCCCCTAGTCAAGGAGCTCCTCAGTACAGGGACTCTAGGTCCAAAAGATGCACTGCTTCTGGTACTTCTTTCTTGGTGGTACTGAGGTTGAAGTCAAAAGACAAAAATCAGAGATAAAAAAAATAAAGACAGAAAAAGAAAGACAAAA